>APFE031429221.1:0-21941 GCA_000404065.3 Pinus taeda | reverse complement strand
TTCATAATGACCCTCATGAGTTCTAAATGTTGTTTTGGAATGTCTTCAGTCTTCATTCTGATTTGATGATATCTTGAACGAAGATCCAACTTGGTGAAGTAAATTGCTCCATGTAATTCATCCGGTAATTCATCAATGACAGGAATGGGAAATTTATCTTTAATAGTAAGCTTGTTGAGCTCCCTATAATCTGGACACATGAGCCACGATCCATACTTCTTGTGTACCAATACCACTGGAGCAGAGAAAGAACTTTGGCTAGGTTGAATTATACCAACCTCTAGCATTTCTACAACCATACATTCAATTTCACTCTTTTAGGAATATGGATAGAGGTAAGGCATGATGTTTTCATGAACACTTCCTAGAATCAAATGAATAGAATGATCATGATCAAAAATAGGTGGGAGGCCTTTGGGAGTCTCAAATACCTTGGAATGATTGTCCAAAACTTTTTGGAGATCTGGAGAAATAGATGTTTTCAATGTGGGAACCTCTAGTGAACATAATTGTGCAATTACGTCACATTGTTCTTTCTTTAGAAGCTTTGTCATGCTATTAGAGCTGATTATCTTTCCCAGTTTCCCTGTGATACCCCTTAATTCACCTTCCTTTCCTTCCCCAAAAAAATTCAAGAAAAGTTCTTGAAAATTAAAAGCTATCGTACCCAAAGATTGTAGCCATTGGACTCCTAGTACAACATCAGCACCACCCATTGGAATGGAAAGAATTGAACTATTCATTACATATTCTCCCATGGATAGCTTGATATTATGGAACTTTCTAGAGAAATTTATGGTTCCTCCATTTGCAACCATTACTTGACACTCTGGTGTTGGATATAGGAAGCAATTTAACTCCTTCGCTATCTTACAATGAATAAAATTATGGGTACTACCCGAATCAATCAACACTATTACCTTTTTCTTCTTGATATGCCCTTCTATCTTGAGAGTTTGAGGAGTGGTAATTCTTGTCAATGCATTACAAGATATGGTCAGATTCATTTCTTCTTTCTCTAGGATTGGTTCTCGGTGTATATCCTCTTCTGTTGACGTTTCTTGTTCATTTTCTTGATCCTCTTCCCCGTCTATGTAAATTTAATTTCTTCTCAGCACACTTATGAACTTTAGTGTATTTTATATCACAATTGTAACAAAGCTCTTTTTATCTTTTTTCTTCCAATTTTTTTGGTGTCAACCTTGTAGGTGGTGAAAGGCTAGGAGCAACAACACTTCCATCTTTATAGTTATGAGTGGTAGGCTTCCTTGTTGCCATAATTTTGCTTTCAATTTTTCTTGCCAACCTCTATGCCTTCTCCAGTGAATCAGGTTACCAAAGGTGAACCTCATGTTTGATGTTATCATTTACAATCCCTATGAAGACTTTAGTCCTATGCTTCTTTGGAATATCATTTACCCTTATATTCAATTTTTGGAAGTCCTCAATGTGTTCTGTCATTGAACCCTTTTGTTTGAGATTTATCAATTGGCTAAAGAAGGTGTTTCTCTTTGTATCCTCATGATGTGCTATCATTTGCTCCGTGAAAATTGACAAGGTGACAAGTGGTTTACGAGAACAAGTCCCTCTATACCATACAAATGGATTCAGTTCTAAATATAAATATGCAATACGTACATTTTGTGACAGTTGTGTATCATCTAGATCAAAATATTGATCCATCTGTAGTATCCAAGTTACTGGATCCTTTCCATCAAATTTATTCATATCTATATTTAAAATATGGTGGGTCTTCAATCCAACATTAGAGTCTATTAAATCATTATTAACATTTCTTTTGTTCTCATCACAAGTTTCCTCTACTACCTTCTCGGCATTAGGAATCCTTTGTGTAGTGACTTTGTCCCACCTTCCTTCAAACCTTCCATGTATTTATTCAAATCTTCCATATTGCCATTCAATTTTTCTTATATACCATTTATCTTATTGATCATATCTTCGATCACATTCTTCAAATCATCCCTCCAATTTTGCTTACTAGGTGTTTACATTTTCTTTATTCGAGTTATTCGTTTTCTTGCTTTTAGGAGCTCAATCTTAAATCTATTGTATCTCTAAAATTTTGGACCTAAGGGTCTAGAAGTGCAACCTATGGTATCCCTATGTGTCCTCTATCCAATGCCACCAATCCGATCGAAATTGGATTCTCCAAGAAAGATTTATGCCCAATCTCCCAAGATGACTCGATTATATACTTTTTCCGTAGAGCGAAATTGTATGAAGTGCCACGTGTCACTGTTTTGACCTTCAGACTAGAACACAATACATAGAAAACTAAAATCTGTCATATTTCTATAAATTCTTACGAAATTTCAATCTAATGCTCAGAGAGAAATTTATGATGCTTTTCCCAAGGTCACATGTTTAGGATGTAATTTGGGAGCCTACAAAGACCCTAGATTCTGTGGATCATATCTCCAAACATATAGTGATACAAGATTTGAAATTTAGACCCGATGTTTATCACGACTTCAGCTCAAATGGGTTTTAATTTGTGCTTTTGAAACGTCGTAGAAAAAAATGTATTGTGAAAATTCCACGATGACCTCTTTGGAGCAGCGAAACCCTAGAATGCACAGCTCTAATACCAGATGTTAGGAAACCAGCTCACAAAAATATATAAAAGATAGATCAATGACTTCAAAATTAGCCTCTTCGAGGGGGAAACCTCCTTTACATTACAAAACTGAGCAATTCTTGGATGATACAAATGACAAGACCTCCTTTCTATATATAGGAGTTTAAGGGGTCCCAAAACAATCAGAGCCTACATAACAATAATATTGCAGGGGCACAACAATAACAATAGTGGGATTCTATGGGGCACAATAATAACAACATGGGGAATATATGGGCACAATAATACAATAAGGGGGTTGCACTAATAACAATAAGGGGTTGCGCTAATAGTATAGGGACCTAACAGGAATCTCTCCCTAAAAACTCAACTACTCAAAGTCATTGTAGTATAAGGTTTGCAATTGAGTCCTATGGCCAAATTTATTGAAAATTATTGAAATTTGGTTGGCCTGTGTGAAAGTTCTACCATTGGGCATGGAGTCTAACACAATCAAGTCTTATACAAACACAGTTTCGATGAGAAAAACACAAAAGAAGGGTAGCATTAATTCCTTTGACACTTAAGTGATTTAGAGGAAGATGAAGGAAATCTATGTAAGGGCTAAGTGAATAACAATTGTCAATGCTTGAGAAATAAATAAACAAGAACATAAAATATGAATCCCAATCTCATACACTCAATTTTTCAGACATGAGGAAATATAAAACAAAGAAAAAGACAAATAACAAAATACAACACAAGAATTTATGTAAATGTTTATGTAGATTGTTTTCATTAATGATCTGCTAAAAAATACACAAAGATGTTATATCTCAAATAAACACCAACCCTTTCTCCTTCTACATTCCTTTCCTCATATAAGCATTAAAATAACTAAAACATGTTTGTAGCTCAAAAATAATTACTGTAATCCAAAAATAGAAGTATAAATATCTTAGCTACATGCATATGAAAAAATATTTTTAAACATATCAAAAATCAAAATAAATTACTGAAAATGGGGTTGAGAAAGTGTATCATGATTGTGTTCCCCTCACTATAGATCGGCCCTGTGATCCTCCAAAAACATGTTTATGTTTTGTTTTTGTCTTCTCGATCGTCCCTGCTACAATACACTCATACCACCATTTTTAGTCCTTTAGTTGCCTGAACTAGTAGTTTTGTTGACGCTCTGACTATTAGCACCCTTTCCAAGTTGTGCCTTTTAGAATGCGCTGAGAATGGAAATGTCAACGCTTTCTGTGAAAAAATCACTGACAATGGAAATTTCAAATCTCCTTTGTGTTGTTCTATATCCAAATGATGACAAGTGCATGATTCGTGATAGATCACCAAAAATCACTTTAGCAGTGACTAATCAAAGACCCAAAAATGGTTATCAACTTCCTAGCTGAGGGTACTGGACACCTCCAAAATAACGTCCACCTTGTCCATTCTATACCTCTTAGTCTATCTGGTTTCCATAGGGATTTCCTTTTTAGTTTCCTTGGCCTTTGATCTTTTAGAACCTGTAGTTTTCCCTTTGTTTATCGTCAGGTCCTTTAATGGGACATTGTCCACATCTATCACTTCCTTGGTGAGGTTAGGCTTTTGTTTTAACTTTATCTTTAGCCTTAATTTGTTTAAAGGTCTAGTGTGAGGTCTTTTACCCCCCTTGAAAATTTGAAACAAAGAGGGTTCTTCTTCATCGTGGGGTTCAGTTTCAACTTCTATTCCCTTGGTCTGCTCTGATGGATGAGTTTCTGTAGGGGAACACTTAGTGGGTGGCTTTTCAGTATGAGGGTAATTCACAAAATGAAGTAGATTTTCAGCGGGAGGGTTTTCAGCTATAGATAGGGTCTTCTTCTGTCTGTCACTTCTTCTAGCATAAACCTCAGGAATTGTAGGACCAGAGGATGAGGGAATTTTTTTCTCCTTTTAGATTTGGGTTTCAATGGAGGTTTCCTAAGAGGAGGTTTATGATTGAGTTTTCTTACCTTATTTAGTACCCTTCTGCCTCCCTCATTTGGCCTTAAGGGCATGGGGTTGAAACCATCCACAAAACAATAAATGACTCCAAGTTCTGCCAGATTTAGCCAACTTATTCTCAATTAACAACTTAATTCAAGCCTTGTGATAAAGAAAATGAGGGGATGGGTCTGCCTTGGCCCGGAGACAAGCACCTCTCTAATAAATAAAAACAAGAATTCATTCTTACTTTCCCTACTAGATGAGATAGGAAATGAAAATGGTAAAGATTTACTCGGTTAAAATGCCCTTCACATGTGAAGTATGAATGGGTAATGAGTAGCAGCCCATGTCATGTGTTCTCCAACTAGGATCTCTACACCCCTGCCTTCTAGCTTTTGTCCTTGAACTCAACCCTTAGGAAAAATGGGACATCAATCCTAGCTAGAATGTGGCTTTTGAAAGCCTTTTCCCCATCTATAGGCAGGGTTGTAACTTCTACGATTAGTTCCTTTGAGATCAAGAATGAAATTCCTGCCACCTCCACATGCTATCCATCAAACCCCTGGGAAAATTCTTGAGCCACAACGTCATGGTAATCGATGCATTGGTGGAAAAATTCCTGCCACCTAATACCCAGGAAATGTTGTTGAATACCTAGATAAATCTCTAGGAGGTCGGGACCTTTGGGCTTACTTATGTTAATATTCCCACTCTTCCCCATTATTCCTACGGTTTAACGATTACGTAGATGAGAGACTAGGATCGAACGTTGTATCTCTGCCGATTAATTTGCAATAGACAACTCTCCTATGCTAAACTAACACAACTTACAAATGATAATGGTGAAAATAATATGTGGTAAAAACAATGAGATTTTCAAGCAGAATAACTAATTGACAAGTGAAATGATATTTTTTACCCTTTGATAATTACAAAATCATACCATAGCTCTTCGGAAGAAGAAAAATTCACTTTCAATACTTACCTTTCACCTCCAGATAATTTGTGGTGTGACTGAGAAATGATTACTGTTTCACTAATGTGGAATGTGTCAACGTGATTTTAAAAATCGAATTTCAAATTTTAATTTTGGCATTGACATTCTCGTTATCAGCCAATACCTGATAACACTGACACTCTTGTTTTCAACGTAATATTGTTAAAACATTTCTGAACTTAATAAGCGCTAATAGTCCCATTATCATCATTATCTTGTTTATTACAAATTTTTTCGCTAACACTTAATTTGTCAGCATTTCACAAAAGAAAAAAATTCAAACTCAAACTAAAATGTGATAACAAAAATATTGATATATGAGCCACCATTCTAATTTATAATGGAAGGAATTATACCCTAAACGATTCCATCAAAGCTAAGTTTGAAGTGTTAGTGTCAGTATATTCATCCCTCCATCAGAGATCAAATTCTCTTGTTGCATTGCATATTAGGTGTCTCGCTCGGTTAGCTGCATTCCATTAGGAGCATGGATCATCTGACGGTAGTGGATAGTTGTACATTTTCCCTCATGTATTTTACCTGCTTGCCCATTTTCATTCATCAAAATCATTTGCAATCACTTTTGTCTTGAAATTTGAAAAAGGCTTTTTTAGGGTTTTAGTTTCAGTAAGTCTAGGGTTTCATAAAAAAGGTCTCCAAAATGTCCAATAATGGTCAGCAAGCCCATGAAGAGGTTGAATAAAGTTCCAGTACCAATAAATTTCACTCAGAAATGTATTTTTCCTCAAAACTCTGTTTTGAGGAAAAAATAGAGTATTTTAGGTTTTTATTGTATAAATTCATGTATTTTCAGTTCTCTTGTATGTAAATAAATTCAGTGGCAACCTTGGTCACCTTGCCAAGCCTCAGTAGCTCCATCCCCTGCAAGGCAAACAAAAATCAAGTCATTCAGTTCATCAAAAGGCTCAAATAAAGTAAACTGTTCAAAAAACAGAGTTGAAAAGTAAAGTCACATTGCAAACATTATAAAAGTGGGTTTTATGAATCAAAAATTACAAAGCTCTTGTATATAGATAATTTTTTACAATTCAAAAGCTCATTGGCATTCCAAGAAGAAATATTGAGAAAAGTGAAAGCCGTGTTGGAAAAAGGAAAGCAAATCACAGCAAAGGCACTCAGTTTTGGAGGCGCAGCGCACTGGGTGAGAGGCGCGGTGCATACAAGAGGCGTGGCGCATAAGGCCACCATATTCAATGTTAATTTGTACTGGCGCGGCACAAACAGGAGGCACGGTGCATTGGGTTTGAGGCGCGGCACATAGAGCTGCCAAGCCCGATTTTCTCAAAAACTCCCCCAACTTGCCAAAATCACTCAAATCTTCTAGTGTGCAAGTAAGTCAAGATATTTTCCTTGCTAGTGAAGGAGTTTTTCTTTAAAATTTATGGTGGTTCTGTGAAGAAACTCAAACCCTATTTCCTTGCAATTTCTCAAAAAACCATTGCCTAGGGTTTACATTTGTCATTTTGCTGCCAAGTAAATTCTACCACTCCCTCACTTTTTCACTCCTCCATTTATTTTCTTAGATTATCCACCCATTCCCTAACTCCCATATTCCTAAAAGTCCTATCCCCAAATCCCATTTTTCCCAAATCCTAATTACAAATCCCCAACACCTAACTGTTGTCCCTAAGCTTCCATATTATTCCCTAATCCACTATTTCCCACAAAACCCTGTCATAATAGTCCCAAAACCCCTCATATCCTCTCCCTCCATAGTCCCTCACATATTCTTACCCTTGGTGGTAGAAAAATACAAACCCCATAAATCTCTTCATACTCATCAAGAGAAACTCACCCATTAGAAAAGATGGAGCCTGATCCTTCATATGACTGTGATGAAGAGACACACAGTGACTCTCCTACAGAAATACATGCACCAAGGAGACCTCATAAAGGTGGCAAACATATATGAGAGGAGCCTACTACACTTGCCGAGCTGCAGGCCTACCCTCTCGCTATCACATGTTTCCAACACCAATCCTGCTATGAGTTATGTGAGATGATTGCTAGAGTCCAGTATCATCATGAATTGGCCCAGTTGTTTGTGCTTCATCTACATAAGGGCCAAGCCACTCTAGCTAGTGTAACAATCACTTTAACACCAGAGTCTATTTCTCTAGCAACCGACATTCGTAATATTGGAGAGCAATGGAATAAAAGGTAGAAAATTGATAGGGAACGTTATGAACCATACATCAAGCCCGATTATTTGAGACAACTCAGCAGAGTTTTTCCCTTTCGATACATGAAAGATTCATATGCTCCTTTAATGAAACTGATAATGAAATATTTCAGCTGTGAGAGTCGGTTTTCTCGCCTATATGCCTATCATATCAGATTGTTGATGCACTTCACCAGGGTGAGAATGACGAATCTCCCCTACTTCATGTGCCAAAATATTGAGAAGATGACCACCCTAGTACAACAAAAGACTCCTCAGCAGCGGTTTAACAGTATATATCATTTTTCTCTCATTAAGATTGTGGTCATGCATCAGCTTGGTTTGCAGGGCATCTCATGGGAGGATTTCATTTCTCACGAGTTCTTCAAAGATCCTTAGGGACATCTATAGGATTTTCATGAGACAGGTGGACCTTCACATAAACAGGAGGGTCATGAGACACAGAATGCTAGTATGCCGATGTGTGTCACCTATCAAAGGGGCACTAGATAGTTGTTTGCAGCAGTAAAGCGAGTATTATCTCCACCTGGGGTGGAAGGGGTCTTGCTTCCTTCATCAAAACAACAGGTTCAGGACAAGGGAAAGAGGTCGTTACAGGATCAGGGGCCTTCAAGCGAATAGGAGACTGATTTCATTCTCATTGAGGGTGATGACACTGATTTGGGCCCACAAAGCTCAAAGCTCAAAGAGGTCATCCATGAGCAACAAGCAAACATCAATGCTTTGTACCTCAACTTAGAAAGAGATAAGTGGATAATAAAGTACCTGGAGCAAAGAAACAAGCAGCTTGAGGATCAATAAACGATTATGGAATTGCAAAACATACGAGAAAACCGCCAAGCTGCCAAAAGGAGGAAGGTGAAGATCACATCACTTGAGCAAGAAATCAATGCTGATCAGGAATCTTTGCTTGAAAGGGCTAATATCCACCTAGAAAGGTTGTTAGAGAATGCCAACAGGGAGAAGACATTGTTGAGACATATGGCTTATCATTACATGGTGAGAAACAAAGTGTGCAAGGCAAGAATTAGGAGCTTGAAAGCAAAGTTGAAGAGGGCATCGAGGAGGCGAAAGGAGAAAGATAGAATTCAGATATTGGTTGAGGCTTCCTTGGCCCAACACACCACTTGATGGAGAAGACCCAACCCAAATTTAAAAAAATTTGGGACACTTTTTTCATTTTTGAATTTTTTGGGCTAAAACACAGAATTTTCTGCCCTATGCGCTGCGCCACCTGGCGCTCGCTTTTGATGAGAGCCTCCAAATGACAAAAACTCAGCATTTTTGGATTTGGCATGAAAAAATATGCTTACGTACCAATGGCCAAGAAATTTTGACAAGTTTTGAGCTCTCAAAAAGGTCAAAAACACCCAAAAATGGCCTTACTGCCCCTATTTTGACACACAGGAAGCAGTGTTGGGAGAACTTAGTTTTGGATGGGAACATGAAGGCCACATTCAAAAATTCCACTTGCTCTAGAAATTCGATAGGTATACCTTTCTAACAAGCACACTTTGAGAAAATTTGGACATCAAGAAGGCCTCCAAAAGTGGCTGCAAATAGGCACTACGCATAGGGAAATCAGCCTGGCGCATTGGGGAAATTTTGCTCAGTTTGACCAAGAATGCTTTGTTTTTCACCTAGCTTCTTGACAATTTGACTTTTCTCCTTCTTAATGTCAAAATTATGATGTAATTGAATGTAAATTGATGGATCTTGATGTAATTATGTCAAATTTTCACTCATGGAGGTAGATTCATCTATCAAAAAGTTGTTTGCAACTAAATGAATCAGTTCCCTAGTTTCTAGAGGCAAGTTGTTCCATTGCCTAATTTCTAGTTCTCAGTTTAGAATTAGTTGGAATAGCTACTAAACTTATGAGCTTGACCCCTAGAGGTTAGGATGAGTTATGGTTTTCCTATATATTTTGATTTTTCAGTCATTAGCATGGTTGGACTTTTGAGAAAGCTTGGAGCTTCATTGTATACTCATATCAGCAGTTTTGGCTAAGGAATAGAGACCAGGGTTTGCAGCACTCTTTGGGATTCATGTGGCATTTTGTTTTTGTATAGTGATTTATACTATAATTTTGAATTTAATTATGTGTTATGTATTCCATTATCTATCATGTTTCTTCTTAACTAAATCAAACAAGGGTAAAGGTAGAATCCATTGAAATTGCAGTGCTCTACCTAGGGTTTGCTTTTAGTTTTTGATGTTTTCAGCTGTTTGAAGAGGATCCCTGGGTTTTCTTTCCCTCTTCAACTCCTAACCTATCTAATATCTCCATCTCATTCAATTTTAAGTGCCAAACCAATTGCCTTCCTTGCCCCATAGATATCTTTGCAAAACTGAGCCTCATTCCCCAGACCCAAAATCTGCCTTTCCATTTGAGCCAACAAAAACATCATTTTATTTAATCAAACTCTTTTGCACACATACCTAGCCTATAATCAGTCAGCATATCAATCATTTGAGGCCCTTATTGATCATATTTTGTTGAGATTGATCAGGAGAGAGCCCTCTCCCGACCTGGTAGGGCTAGGTATTAGGTTAAGCATGGTTTGATGTTGTCCTAGATCCTACCTTTCTCAGCCTGAGGTAGATTTAGGTTCTAACATAGTGGCGACTCCATTGGGGAAGAAAATGTTTGTTTGTTAGTATTATTCATTTTATAAACTACAGACGGGGTCTGAAGATTAGCTAGGTAGCCTTCGAAACGCTTTTGCTTTGCATTAGTGCAAGTAGATAGAATCTACTTCAGTCAATCTCCGACCTAGTCTTATAAACGGAATATCTAACCTGCAAATCACCCCAGTACATCACATAATTCTAAGCTTTTGGATGAAAAATTTAGGATTTGATAGGCTAAAAAAGTTGCTAATGTCCATTTGATTTCTTGGAAATAATAGCACAATGGCTTACAGAAGATATACCAGAGCAAATCTGGATCCTGATCCTCCTCCTATGTACGAAAATCCCAATCTTATCCTAAGAATCCTTCGCCAAGAAAGTTCTGTGATTCCCGTGTTCAAATCTTGTTCATGTCCTGTGGTTTTTGAGTATCTTGAAGATCTTGAGTTTGATGAATAGTTTGATCTCTCATTGTTTGAGACTAAATCTGAAAGTGATATTGGTTCTACTATCCTAAATCCAGATTTTGTCAAAGATCTTGAAACTGAAAAGGCCAATAAATCAATTGATGGTTATTTCTTGAAACAACTCCAAACTTCAACTGTGAATTCAAACATCGCTGATTTCTTAGAGTCTGCATCCGCAACCCTTGGGTTCTCCACGATTGCATCTAGCTCTAGAATTCCCACCGAACCTCCTTTCATTCCCACCATCCCTGTGCAGCCTAATATCTCTGATAAAAAATCTACAGTGGTGTCACCTCCATCTACTCCTTCTAACCCTCAAACATCCAAGATTTATTCACCACCTTCCCCACCTCATATACCCCATACATCACCTGCACCCACTCCCCCAACATCCCTAAGACCGATTGCAAATCCACCAAGAGCAATGGCTGCTCGGTTTCCATCCCTTGTGCTGCCTCAAAATTTAGATGATATGGCTGCCGATTATCAAAGAAAAATTCCATTGTTTGATGGCACTCCTCACGGTGTTACTGCTTAGAAACATGTGGATAGGATGACAAATTTCTTCGACCTTCATGAGATTGATGCAAAAATTGTGAGAATGAGACTGTTTGTACAAACCTTTGGTGGTGAAGTAAGGAAATGGTTTAGAGCTTTGTCGGCTGCAAGTATCACTGCATTGGCTAATGTGCAGAGACAATTCTTGGATCACTGGGAAGTGAAGAAAAATCCTCTTCAGATCCTTTCCAAATATGAGAACATCATGCGCAATGTTGGTGAGTCTGTCCAAGATTATTGTATTAGATTCAATTCTATTTATAATGCAATTCCTGATCATATAAAGCCACCTATGGGGCTGGCTTTGATAAAGTTTCCGGATGGTTTTGATCCTGATATGACCTATTAATTAAGAGAAAGAGATCTGGCCACTTTGGAAGACATGCAGAAGATTGCAGTCAGCGTTGAAGCAAATCTTCTTGTCAAGAGAGCTAGAACAAAGGCTAAAAAGAAAGTAACAATAAAGGAAGAGGTTTCCACTTCAGATCATGTGCTTCAAAATATGGAGAAGATGTTTGACAGATTGAAAATTGACAAGCCTGAACCACAAGTCAGAAATCCCAACTTCCATGGTCAGAAGCAACCACAATTTAGAATCAAACAAAGACAGCAGCGAGCACAAGACCAAGTAGCACAGCAGCAAGTGAAGACACCCTTACAAAAGAATTTTGTACATGGTCCGGAATCAGATGATGAGGAGAATGAAATTGGAGAAGAGAATCATTTCTTTACACCCGATGATATGCCAATTTTTATCACTGAAGATGAGGAGTATTCTGAGAATTCAGCTGTACAAAGGGACGAAAATTTCATTTTGGCAAATGAAATAGTTCTTGAGGAAGAGTCTGATGAATAGCAAAGAGGATACATGAATGCTTTGTTATCCTAGCAGTGACAATATTCACTCCGAAGTAGAGATGTGCCCATAAATCCAATTCAGAAAAGGAAGGAGGCAACAACGCCAAAGAATGATCCTCCCACTGTGCAGAAAAAGGGAAAAGAGACAGCTGATCCTACCACCAACAAAATGCCATCAACAAATGAAAGATCCAATCAGCCAAGTGTGTCAAAGGAGAAAACTGGAAAGAAGGATGTTTCAGCAAAAGAGGTAGAGAAAATTTCAGTTTTTAACTTAGAAAATGAAATTTCTATGTTAAAAGTATCTATTCCTTTGACTAAGTTGATGAAGAACAACAACTACAAAGGTCAGAAGTCTAAGATTTTGAATTTAGATCCATCGTCTAATATGGTGAATGTGGAGGATGATAGACCTGAGTTGATTTTTGGTCCAGCATTGGAAGGTTAGTCTCAAGATAGTGATGTGGCTCCTTTTTACATCAGTCTCAGGGTGCACGACTATGTATTACACAATGCTATGTTTGACATCGGAGCCTCTCGTAATATCATGCCTAAGGCCATCATGGAGAAATTGGGATTGGATATTACTAGAAAGTATCATGACCTTTACTCCTTTGATTCTGGCAGAGTAAGGTGCATTGGTCTTATCAAGGATTTGGTGGTTAGTTTGGATCAGATCTCGACTAAAAATGTTTCGATGGATGTGGTTGTGGCAGATATACCTCCCAGATTTGGCATGCTTCTTTCTAGATCTTGGGGAGCAAAGATTAAAGGGACAATGCAGCTTGATTTCTCCTATGCTACCATTCTCGTGTTCGGTCGAATGAGGAAACTATACCGGGAACAAAAGATGAATTAAATGATCACTAGCAAGGAGAAACCGATAAATCATCCAATCAACTATGTACATACTGATTTAGAATCATCTGTTTTGTATTAAGATAACTTTAATGATGTAAATAACCAAGTAGTTGAAGTAGAAGGCATTCCCGAGATCACTGAAAATTTCAGAGAGGTCTTAAAGCAAGAAAGACAATGACTTGATAGTACCGTTGAGAAATTAGCCTTCCGATAGTAGCAACATATTGATGGACAACAAGGAAGAGAAACAGAGCAAAAAGAATTTCAACATTTGGAAGAGGACGAAGCAGGCCTATGGAGCATGGATTTTGATGGTGCGGTAGGAAGGGAAGGTGCTGGAATTGGCATTTGGATACGCAACCATGTTTTTGCCCCAAACAAAGTGCCAAGCATTGTAAGGGTCTGTTCTTATAACTATCTTTTAACTGTTCAAATAATGAGGCTGAATATGAGGCTTTAATTGCTAGTTTGAAAATTCTTAGAAAATTGAATGCTAAAAGGATTTCAGTGTATGGCGACTCTGAGTTATTTATCAAGCAGGTGAAAGGGGAATACCAAGCTAAGCATCCTCGAATGCGGGCCTACCGCAATGCTGTATTAGATATCTTGAGAGTATTTTTAGATTACACTTTGACATGTGTCCCTCATGTTCAATATGTCATTGCAAATTCACTTGCAACAACAGCAAGTAATTTGAAAATTCCAATGAATTCAAACAAGAAGTTTGAGATTCATGTGAAACATTGCCCAGCTGTCCCCAGCAATCAAAGGTATTGGCAAGTGTTTCAAGATGATGATGAGATTGATGAATTTCTGCAAAATGAAGGTAAATTCAAAGACACTTCTATTGATGTAGAGTATGATGATGGTGAGGTGGATATAGAAGTAAATTAGATGGAGGTTTTGCAACTAAAAGACAACATCATTCCTAAAGGTCTAATACCTTTAGAGGAGTTGTTTGATCAGGATGATGTGGCTCGAAAACTGAGCTTGCTGCCAACCGAGAAAGGAGTTGAGGATGTGAACATTGGATCAGCTGAAAATCCTACAATGGTGAAATTATCAAAGGCGTTGCCTCCACAGGTAAAAGCAAAATATGCCAGTTTACTGTCTTCTTTTACTGATGTATTTGCTTGGGATTATTCAGATTTGAAGGCATATGACATAAGCATAATTCAACATATCATCCCAATCAAGCCAAATCAAAAGCCTTTTCGTCAGAAGCTAAGAAGAATAAATCCAAAGTTGTTGCCCTCAATTGAGAAGGAAGTGAATCGGTTGTACAAAGCTAGTATCATTGTCCCCATAATATTTTCAGATTGGATTTCAAACTTGGTGCCCGCACGCAAGAAAATAGGTGAGATTCGGCTATGTATTGATTTCAAAAATCTGAATAATGTATCTTTGAAAGACAACTATCCATTGCCTAATATGGATCACATACTTCAGAGAGTAGTTGGAGCATCCCGCATGTTGCTACTCAATGGGTATTCAGGTTATAACCAAATTCTGGTCCATGAGGATGATAGAGACAAAACAACGTTCACCACTCCGTGGGGAACTTTTCACTATGCAAAGATGCCTTTCGGATTGAAAAACACTGGTGCAACCTTTCAACGGGCGATGGATATCGCATTTGTTGATGAAAAAGATGTCTTTCTAGTTTTTTATCTTGATGATTTGACAGTTTTCTCTAATTCAGACGAAGAGCACCTTTATCATTTGAAGATTGTATTTCAGCGGTGTAGGAAGTATAGTATATCTCTCAATCCAAAGAAAACTCTGTTTGCCATGGATGAAGGTAAGCTTCTCGGTCATATTATATCAAAGGAGGGCATTTGCATTGATCCAGCTTAGGTGGAGGCCATTCAAAATATTGATTTTCCACGAAGTAAGAAAGAAATCCAATCATTCAATGGTAAGATAAATTTCTTACATCGCTTTGTGCCCAATCTTGCAGAACATTTAAGGGAAATCGCAAACATGCTCGAAAAATATAGTGTAGTGAGATGGACTGAGGAAGCAATTAGGTCTTTCAATTTGGTGAAATTGGCCCTTTCTTCAGCTCCTGTTTTGATCAGCCCAAACTATACTCAGGATTTTATTTTGTTTTCATTTGCCTTGGATCATACTATGGCAGCGGTCTTGATGCAGAAAAGGGACCAGCTTGAGAAACCAATTGTATTTTTAAGCAGAACCATAAGAGATGTGACATTAAAGTATAATATTATTGAAAAACAAGCCCTTGCTTTGGTAAAGGCATTGAAATATTTTCAAGTTTATATTTTCCATTCTCACATCCTTGCTTATGTCCCTAATGCTGCTGTTAAGGATGTCTTAGTGCAAACAAATCCGAAGGGGAGAAGAGGCAAATGGATTGCTGCCTTGTTGGAATATGACGTGCAAATAAAACCAACAAAGGTCATCAAGGGACAAGGGCTAGATAAACTAATGGCTTAGTCAAATTTTCACACCTTGGACATTAATCTCATTGCTGCTATGTTCGAGGAAGATGAAGAGAGTCTGCCCGCTCAGGTATCAAAATTTTTTCTTCTTTCTCCTTGGTATTTAGACATTGTTTATGTACTCCAAAATTTGTCATCACCACCTGGAATGGCTAAGAACAAAAGTAGGAACCTGAAATTGAAAGCCACCAAGTTTTGTATCATGAATAATGCACTCTATTGGAAAGATCTCGGTGGTGTCTTGCTCAATTGTTTGGTTGAAGAAGAGGCAAAACAGGTTATGGAAGAATTTCACAAAGGAGATTGCGGAGACCATATTTTCTGAAAGACAACAGCTAATAAAATCTTGAGAGCGGGATATTATTGGCCAACTCTTTTTGCTGATGTGTACAAAACAGTAGCAAGCTGCCATGAATGTCAAAATTTTCAAGGTAGGAGGAAATTGCAGCCTTTACCACTCAAGCCCATTGAAGTAAGTGCTCCATTTCAACAGTGGGGTTTGGATTTCATTGGCAAGATCCATCCTTCTTCTTCAACACAGCACAAATGGATCCTCACAGCAATGGATTATTTTACCAAATGGATTAAGGCGATTCCCACAAGGTAGGCCACTGATTCGGTAATTATTTCATTTCTTGAAAACAACATTTTGTCTTGTTTTGGCTGTCCCAATAAGCTGATCACTAACAATGCAGTAGCCTTTAAATCTACAAGAATGATTGACTTTTGTCATAAATATAAAATCACTTTGGGCCACTCAACTGCCTATTACCCACAAGGCAATGGATTGGCTGAATCCTCAAATAAATCTTTGGTCAACATTATCAAAAAGCTACTGGAAACGAACAAGAAAAGTTGGCACAAAAAGCTGGTTAATGCGCTTTGGGAAAACAGAGTAAGTCAAAAGAAATCTATAGGCATGTCTCCTTTCGAGCTTGTGTATGGTGTGGACATAGTCTTCTGGAACTCTCTAGAAGTCCCTATGGTTAAAATTCTACAAGAAGCAGGCAACAAAGATGATAATTTGTAGCAGAGAACTAATCAAATGATTCATTTGTAGCAAACTAGAGAGGAGGTATTTCAGAACACTTTCAAGCTGCAAGAGAGAATCAAGAAGATACATGATCGAAAGGCAAAGGTAGACAGGTTTCAAATAGAATACATAGTGCTAAAATGGGATGCAAGAAACGAAGAGAAAGGTAAACATGGCAAGTTTGAAAATATTTGGAAAGGACCTTACAAGATTGCTGCATATCGAGGCCAAAATGCTTTCCTTTTGCAAGAAATGAATGGCGAAGACTATCCTAGTGGGTCGGTCAACGGTCGGCTACTCAAACAGTACTATTTGTGGAGTGTTTTATGCTGTCATATGCATCATTGTACATACCGGTTTGTTTAAGTTCGATTGCAAGTGCGTACTGTTTTCATTCTTTCAGTTTGGGGCCCGAGGTGAAGGCTATAAAACTGAGGTTTGATTTCAATTTTGGTTTGGTTTGTTAGAGTCAGGTTTTTAAGTCGATTTCAGTCTTGAAATTGAGTCAGTTTTGAGTCATATTTCAGTCCTGAAATTGAGTCAGAATTTTGGTTTTGATTTGTCGAAGTTATTGACTCCATAGCCCAATGGACGAAGGCACTCCCTGCTTTCCCAGAGATCTGTAGTTCTTGGCACCGCCAAGGAGCTACCATCCCCATTGGAGCTAATGTTAGTGTCGGTATCTTCATCCCTCTGTTAGAGATCAAATTCTCTTGTTTCATTGCATATTAGGTGTCTCGCTCAGTCAGCTGCATTCCATTACGAGCATGGATCATCTGATGGTAGTGGCTTGTTGTACATTTTCCCTCATGTCTTTTACCTGTTGGCTCATTTTCATTCATCAAAATCATTTGCAGTCACTTTTTGTCTCCAAATTTGCAAAAGTATTTTCTAGGATTTCAGTTTCGGTCTAGGGTTTCATCAAAAAGGTCTCCAAAATGTCCAATAATGCTCAGCAGGTGCATGAAGAGGTTGAATAAAGTTCCAGTACCCATAAATTTCACTCAGAAATGTATTTTTCAAAAATAGAGTATTTTACGTTTTTATTGTATAAATTCATGTATTTTCAGTTCTTTTGTATGTTCACCTCAGTGGCAACCCTGGTCACCTTGCCAAGCCTCAGTAGCTCCATCCCCTGCAAGGCAAACAAAAATCAAGTCATTCAGTTCATCAAAAGGCTCAAATAAAGTAAAATGTTCAAAAAACAGAGTTGAAAAGTAAAGTCACATTGCAAACATTATAAAAGTGGGTTTTATGAATCAAAAATTAAAAAGCTCTTGTATATAAATCATTTTTTACAATTCAAAAGTTCATTTGCATTCCAAGAAGAAATATTGAGCAAATTGAAATCCGTGTTGGAAAAAGGAAATCAAATCACAACAAAGGCACTCAATTTTGGAGGCACGGCGCATAGGGCCGCCATCTTCAGTGTTAATTTGTACTGGTGCGGCGCACATAGGATGCATGGCGCGTTAGGTTTGAGGTGCAAGAAAGTCAAGATCTTTTCCTTGCTAGTGAAGGAGTTTTTATTTAAAATTTATGGTGGTTGTGTGAAGAAACTCAAACCTTATTTCCTTGCAATCTCTCAAAAAACCATTACCTTGGGTTTACATTTGTGATTTTGCTGCCAAGTACATTCTACCAATCCCTCACTTTTTCCCTCCTCCATTTATGTTCCTAGCCTATCCACCCATTCCCTAACTCCCATATTCCTAAAAATCATTTACCCCTATCCCCAAATCCCATTTTTCCCAAATCCTAATTACAAATCCCCAAATCCTAATTGTTGTCCCTAAGCTTCCATATTATTCCCTAATCCCCTATTTCCCACAAAACCCTGTCATAATAGTCCCAAAACCCCTCATATCCTCTCCCTCCACAGTCCTTCACATATTCTTACCCTTGGTGGTAGAAAACTACAAACCCCATAAATCTCTTCATACTCATCAAGAGAAACTCACCCATTAGCAAAGATGGAGTTTGATCCTTCATATGACCGTGATGAAGAGACACACAGCGACTCTCCTACAGAAATACATGCACCAAGTTGACCTCACAAAGGTGGCAAACATATATGAGAGGAGCCTACTACACATGTAGAGCTGCAGGCCTGCCTTGTCGCTATCACATGTTTCCAACACCAATCCTGCTATGAGTTCTATGAGATGGTTGCTAGAGTCTAGTATCATCATAATTTGGCCCGGTTGTTTGTGCTTCATCTACATAATGGCCAAGCCACTCTAGCTAGTGTAACATTCACTTTAACACCATAGCCTATTTCTCTAGCAACCAACATTCCTAATATTGGAGAGCAATGGAACAAAAGGAAACAAATTGACAGGGAACATTATGAACCATACATCAAGCCCTGTTATTTGAGACAACTCAGCAGAGTTTTCCCCTTTCAGCACCTGAAAGATTCATATGCTCCTTTAATGAAACTGATAATGAAATATTTCAGTTGTGAGGGTCGGTTTTCTCGCCTATATGCCCATCATATCAGATTGTTGATGCACTTCACCAGGGTGAGAATGATGAATCTCCCCTACTTCATGTGCCGAAATACTGAGAAGATGACCATCCTAGTACAACAAAAGACTCTTTAGTAGCAGTTTAACAATATATATCATTTTACTCTCATTAAGATTGTGGTCATTCATTAGCTTGGTTTGCAGGGCATCTCATGGGAGGATTTCATTTCTCATGAGTTCTTCACAACTCCTCAGGGACCTCCAAAGTCTTTTCATGAGACAGGTGGACCTTCACATTAGCAGGAGGGTCATGAGACATAGACCGTTAGTATGCCGGTATTTGTCACCTATCAAAGGGGCACTAGACGGTTGTTTACAGCAGCAAAGCGAGTATTATCTCCACCTGGGGTGGAAGGAGTATCGCTTCCTTCTTCAGAACAACAGGTTCAGGATAAGGGAAAGAGGCCGTTACAGGATGAGGGGCCTTTAGATGAACAGGAGACCGATTTCATTCTCATTGAGGGTGATGACACTGATTTGGGCCCACAAAGCTCAAAGCTCAAAGAGGTCATCTAGGAGCAATAGGCGAACATCAATGCTTTGTCCCTCAACTTAGAAAGAGCTAAGTGGATAATAAAGTACCTGGAGCAAAGAAACAAGCAGCTTGAGGATCAGTAAATGATTATGGAATTGCAAAACATACGAGAAAACTGCCAAGCTGCCAAAAGGAGGAAGGTGAAGCTCACATCACTTGAGGAAGAAATCAATGTTGATCGGGAATCTTGGCTTGAAAGGGCTAATATACACTTAGAAAGGTTGTTAGAGAAGGCCAACAGGGAGAAGACATTGTTGAGACATATGGCTTATCATTACATTGCGAGAAACAAAGTGTGCAAAGAAAGAATCAAGAGCTTGAAAGCAAAGTTGAAGAGGGCATCGAGGAGGCGAAAGCAGCAAGATAGATGTCAGATATTGGTTGTGGCTTCCTTGGCCCAACACACCACTTTATGGAGAGACCTAGCCCAAATTTCAAAAAATTTGGGACACTTTTTGCATTTTTGAAATTTTTGGGCTAAAACACAGAATTTTCTGCCCTACGCGTTGCGCCACCTGGCGCTCGCTTTTGGTGAGAGCCTCCAAATGAAAAAAACTCAGCATTTTTAGAGTTGGCATGAAAAAATATTCTTGCCTACCAATGGACAAGAAATTTTAACAGGTTTTGAGCCCTCAAAAAGGTCAAAAACACCCAAAAAATGACCTTACTGCCCCTATTTTGACACACAAGAAGCAGTGTTGGGAGACCTCAGTTTTTGAGGGGCACATGGAGGCCAAATTCAGAAATTGCACTTGTTTGGGAAAGTAGATAGGTAGTCCTTTCCAACAAGCACACTTGGAGCAAATTTGGACACCGGGAAGGCCTCCAAAAGTGGATGCAAATAGGAGCTATGCATAGGGAAATCAACGCGGCACATTGGGGAAATTTTGCTCAGTTTGACCAAAAATACTCTGTTTTTCGCCTAGCTTCTTGATAGTTTGAATTTTCTCCTTCTTAATGTCAAACTTATGATGTAATTTAATGTAAATTGATAGATCTTGATGTAATTATGTCAAATTTTCACTCATGGAGGTAGATTCATCTATCAAAAAGTTGTTTGCAACTGAATGAATCAGTTCCCTAGTTTCTAGAGGCAAGTTGTTCCACTGCCTAATTTCTAGCTCTCAGTTTAGAATTAATTGGAACAGCTCCTAAACTTATGAGCTCGACCCCTAGAGGCTAGGATGAGTTATGGTTTGCCTATATCTTGTGATTTTTCAGTCAGTAGCATGGCTGGACTTTTGAGAAAGCTTGGAGCTTCATTGTATACTCATATCAGCAGTTTGTCGAAAACAATACTAAGAGGGGGGGTGAATCAGTATTATCTAGTTCTTTTACCAAATCTTCTTTATTTACACTTTGAATTATTTTTGCATATCAGTACCATAAAATAATGAGCATGAAAAGAAAAACAACAGTCCACATCAAAAACAGATATAAGGTGGAACCAATGTGGTGAAACCACCTGCTGCAATAGTCTCTATCTTCTTTTAAATTAGAAACCTTTTACAATGGTCTTGTAAGGTGAGTCCGTTAAAGTAGCAGGCTGCAATGCAGAGAGCTACAACCCTCGTTTCCAGTCTCTCCAAGGGAAAGCTACAACCCCTAACTTTTTTCAAGGACCACTTTTCATAAATTTTCAAACTGGATCCATATACATCAAACGATCATCAAGTACATGTAAATTATACAGTCAGCTGCAATAACCAGATCAGCAATAGCAGAACTGAACCCAAAACACCTTATCAACAGAAAAATTCAGTCAACAGAAGATCTTAAGTCAGATACGCAGTTTTCCTTTCACTGGCCTGCGTCACTACGCACTTCACCCTCTGCTTCTCTGCGTATACACGCAGAGCTCCTTCTGCTGCACTGCGTGACCACACACTGCTTCTTCCACTGCGTTGCGTACAATACGCACCCAAATACACTATCGCGCCACGTACTTCACTGAAGGCACGCACCCAAAGACACTATCACATCGCGTACTGTTTCTGTGAGTACGCACCTGAACCACCGTCGCTCTGCGTACCCACGCACTGCTCCTTCGTCGCCTATGCGTACCCACGCACTGAGCCTTTGTTGCCCCTGCGTACCCACGCATTTATCCTTCTTCTGCTCTACGTACCTACGCAGAGGCACCATTAAACACCTGCGTACATCAGATTAGGGCTGAATTTACAGATCACCAGTGTGCTACAGTTAGACAGATGCCCAGATCTGATCAAGCGCTCGGGAGATCACCCT
>APFE031429218.1:0-12678 GCA_000404065.3 Pinus taeda | reverse complement strand
GGGTGCAAAAATCCTAGTAACCACTACAACATTGATGCCGATACAGAGCAAAGGTTTTGGAAGATGCATTGAGAGCTAAACTGAAAGAACCGGAAGGAACATAATAAGAAGAAGAATATCATGACCATTAAGTCACACAACCAAGTTCAAAAAATCTTAGACGTGGATGAGAAGATTGCCCATACATTAATTCAAAAGGATGTGAGTCTTGATATCCTTCAACAACACGAAGAGAAAGAAATGACCAAACACTTCCATGTAAAGCTACAGGTCAACAAGATGAAGATTGATGCTCTCCTTTACTCAGGATTGCAGGAAAATTTCATTGCAAGAGATCTAGACAAGATGTTAGGGATCGAGTGATCATCCGAACCCATATCCATTGGGATGGGTACATAAGGATGAGTGTTTATTTTATTGATGAGGTAGATCTGTATGTCGTTCCCCTTAATGTATGCGGAGTTGTGTTTTGTAGTACACACATGTAAATGTGTGATGCTATATTCATCACGAGAGCTAACTAGTACCATCTCATCAAGGATGAAATATCGTTCATCATCGACTTGCCTAAATAAAAGTTAAAAGTTTCACTATAATTGGAAAAGAA
Source organism: Pinus taeda (assembly GCA_000404065.3). NCBI lineage: Eukaryota > Viridiplantae > Streptophyta > Pinopsida > Pinales > Pinaceae > Pinus > Pinus taeda. Next base: position 12,071 of record APFE031429218.1, on the reverse strand, counting down.
GCCAATAAATTGATTAGTTCGAGCAAGAAGTATGTTTTATTGCTTTTAAGGGAAAATTATCCTATAGATGAGTGAATAAGAGGTAAGGCATAATTAGAGGGGTGTACTAAGAAAAAGAAGACAACAATTGGTGGAGTTGTTATAAGAATACAAGAATCTATTCCTAGAGCCTAAAGGGATACATCCTAAGAGAGATGTGGAGCATGAGATCTAGCTATTTTCAGACTCCCCATTGCCAAATATTGGGTTGTACATGAAGTATGCTACAAAAACAAGTGAGGTGAAGAAATAGTTGCAAAAACAATTAGAACAGGGTGTTATTCGACTCAGTACATCACCATGTGCGTCACCCTTCATCATTGTGGCAAAGAAGAATGGGATCTCACACATGTGTATAGATTAAACAACATTGAATAAAATCATGCTCAATAAGAGATACCTCATTCCCTAGATAGACGATCTGCTAGATCAGTTGCAACAAACAAATTATTTCACTAAGCTAGACTCAAAGTCTCGATATCACCAGATTCTAGTCAAAGAAGAAGATACATGGAAGACCAACTTCAAAAACAGGCAAGGTTTGTATGAGTTGTTAGTTATGCCATTCATCCTCTATAATGCAACAACTAAATTAATGACATTAATGAATTATGTATTAGGCCATTTTATAGATTCATTTGTTATTGTTTATTTGGATGATAAGAATAATTAACGTTTGATGCAGGTGCTAGAAATATTTAAGAAGCACGAGCTCCTAGAAAATCTTAAGAAGTGTGAGTTTGCACAAGAGTCCTTGATGTATTTGGGATTTGTGATTGGTTGAAGAGAATTAAAGATATATCCTTCAAATATGGAGGTCATCATGAAATGGTTGGTGAATACAAGGCCACCAACATCAAAGATTACATCTTTAGGGACTCTTATTCACATAGATACATTCACCGATGATGCATACAGAGATGAATGTTTAGAGGATGATGGTTTAGTAGGTCATGAGAGTACCAAAAAACTCATCCATGTGATATTCTATAACTGAGACATGTTCTTTTTGTCATACACTTTCACATTAAATCTCATGGGTAGAGATCTTAAGGCCTTCTGAACAATGATATATTTTTTAAAAACTTCACAGACTCCTCTAATCATATTGGTTACTTCATCAATTCTGATAAATTATTCTTCCACACATTCTTCTCTATGTATTTTTAAGATTTCAATACTCATTTTTAAGGTTTGAAGTTTTTCCTTTTTAACTCTATCATCTCCTTCATGACTTTGATTGAGATTGACACATACTTCATTAGCAGAATTTTAGTACATAATTTTTATGATTTCAGACTCACTAAGCACAAAGAGAATGAAAGTCTTGGTTTTAGCATTATTTTCATACAGGCTTTGTCTATCAACATTAGTGCTAGGGACATTAGGGACATCATAATCTACTAAAATAGAACTGTAAACATCTACTCTTGAGGACATAAGATAAGCTTCCAACTCAACTTTCCATAAGGCATAGTTTGTACCATGAAAGTGTGGTATCTTGCTTGGGTAGGTACCTTGACTCTCTTTTTTCTAATAACATTTATTATAATAACGAATTACTCACACAGTGAATCATTAATAGTGGAATTCATAAAACATTAAGTGAAAACCTTCAATTATTTTCACTATTGTTAGTTATTTGAGAGAGCATTCATACTACAATAAACATGAATAGAAATATAAGATATTCAAATACGGTAACTGAACAACATACATACAAAATGACACAGGTATTGTTATGTGAAAATGAGTGTTAGAAAGCGATTAATATGTTTTTTTATTATGATGTAATTTAAGAACCCACTTAATTACATGAATTTTTTCACACGAGGCCCCAATACCCTTCAAATAGAAAGATATAACTTTCCAAGAGGCACCATCCTCTTATGAATGTAGGAAACTACCTTCTCTAGCCATTGTTCTTCCTTTCATACAATTTTCAAATTGAAAATAGAGGATAATACATTTAGACAAAAACAAAAACATATAATGGAGGCTTTCACCTGAGTCCTTATTTTTCATTTTTCTTTTCTCACTGACTTGCTAAGGGGGGAGCTAAAACTTGTTCCACCACCATCACTACTTTATTGATACCATCAATGAAATCTTGCCTTGACAATGGTCTCTTATAATTATTCATTATGTGCCCATTAAGAAGTAAATGGATGGTCTCTACATCTATGGTACTAATTTGCACTGAACCATTATCATGACATCTCTCTATGCCATAAGGCACTAACCATATTTTCCTTAAATTTCCCTTAAAGTATTTATATCTAGAATCATATAATAAGGCCTAATCAACTTCTTCAAATTACTGATCTTTGATGTTCCTATCATGCTAGATGTTCCCCTAAATTTGAGTTACCTTTATGTATAGGAGGGCCTGCGTTTTGAGCTCATCGAAGCCATTCAACTCGAGTAATCTCTCTTTCTTGCATTGCTGAGATCTAGATCTAGTCGGGCTGCCATCTTCAATGTGCTATACTCAAATCCAATGGACAATAGAGCCTTTTTCCTATAGACCAAATCCTAGGGTGTGAATCCAGTGGTGGTCTTCTAGGTGGTATTACAGGCCGAGGTGGCTTTAACTACTTTATATACCCAATATTCCATGTTGTTGCTAACCACTTTGGTCACGATGCCCTCCAACAATTTTTTGGTGACCTTAGTTTGGTCATTAGCTTTTGGGTGATAGGGAGTGTAGGTTCTATGCTTGACCTTATGCTCGCTTAACAGGTCTTCAATCATGTTGGAGGTAAAATGCCTTGATCACTAACGAGTTCTCTAGGATACCCAAATTTGTGAAATACATTCTCCCTTAAGAACTCAACCACCCTCTCTTCTGTTGCTGCCTTAATTTCCTTAGTTTCATTGCACTTACCCAGATAGTTAATCCACATAATGATAATCTTGTTTTTCTTGGATTGAGCATCAATAAGTTCCAACAAAGTCTGTGCCCCACTTGTCAAATGGCTCAAAAACTATTTCAGGTTGCAAAGGCATTTCATCTCTTGGAGTACACTTTCCCATCCTTTGGCACCAACCACATTTGAGGCAAAATATATGCCAAAGCATTTAGGAGTACTCAGAATTCAGAAAGATGACTCTAATGTTGTGTATCTCTCTAAAGGACCAAGTTGTACTCCTCAAGTATTTGACGAGTATGCACCACAATGTCAATGAGCAAGTGATGTTGTTTAAGACCAAAATTGTGGATGATACTTATGTATAGGCACAACACCTCGAGAACATAGGTCTGAAAAGAGCGCAATCTAGTGGATCAAAGAAAAAATACAAACAAGAAGCTTATAAGGATGGGAAGAAGAAACAAAAACTGGGAAAGGATAAAAATATGGTAGCCATAACACCTGAGTGCGAAAATCCTAGTAACCACTACAATATTGATGGCGATATAGAGCAGAGGTTTTGGAAGTTGCATTGAGAGATAAACTCAAAGAACACAAATAAAGATAATATGAAGAAGAATATCATGACCATTAATTCACACGACCAAGTTGAATTTGGGTATCCTTTAACAGCACGAAGAGAAAGAAATGATCAAACTCTTCCATGTAAAGGTACAGGTAAACAATATGAAGATTGATGCTCTGTTTGACTCAGGATTGCAAGAAAATATCAATGCAACATATCTAGAAAAGATGATAGGGATGGAGTGATCATCCGAACCCATATACATTGGGATGGGTACATAAGGATGCAAAGTTTAAGGTAAAAAATTAGTGTAAACTTACATTTGTTATCAGTGTTTATTTTATTGATGAGGTAGATCTATATGTGGTTCCCCTTGATGTATGTGGAGTTGTGTTTTACATTCCTCACATGTACATGTGTGATGCCATATTCATGACGAGAGTTAACTAGTACCATCTCATCAAGGATGAAATATTGTTCATCATCAACGTGCATAAATAAAAGAAGAAAGTTTCACTCGTAAGTGGCTACCGAGCAAATAGATTAATTAGATCGAGCAAGAATTATGTTTTATTGCCTTGAAGAGAAAATTATTCTATAGATGAGTCAATAAGAGGTAAGGCATCCTTAGAGGGGTGTACTAAGAAAAAAAAACAACAATTGGGGGAGTTGTTATAGGAATACAAGGATGTGTTCATAGAGCCTAAAGGGATACATCCTTATAGATAAGTGGAGCATGAGATCTAGCTATTTTTCGACTCCCCATTGCCAAATATTAGATTGTACATGAAGTATGCTATAGAAAGAAGTGAGGTGAAGAAATAGTTGTAACAACTGTTGCAACGAGGTGTGTGGGTGACCCATCATCACTGTGCCAAAGAAGAATGGGACCTCACACATGTGTATAGATTATAGGGCATTGAATAAAATTATGCTCAATAAGAGATACCCCATGCCCTAGATAGACGATCTGCTACATCAATTGCAACAAACAAATTATTTCACTAAGCTAGACTCAAAGTCTTGATATCACCAGATTCTAGTCAAGGAAGAAGATACATGGAAGACCAGCTTCAAAAAGAGGCAAGGTTTGTATGAGTTGTTAGTTATGCCATTCATCCTCTATAATGCAATAACTAAATTTATGACATTAATGAATGATGTATTATGCCATTTTATAGATTCGTTTGTTATTGTCTATTTGGATGATATAATGCTATATAGTCCTACATGGGAGGAGAATAATTCACAGTTGATGCATGTGCTCGAAACATTGAAGAAGCACGAGCTGCTATAAAATCTCAAGAAGTGTGAGTTTGCAAAAGAGTCCTTGATGTATTTGGTATTTGTGATTGGTGGAGGATAATTGAAGATAGATCCTTAAAATATAGAGGTCATCATGGAATGGTGGGTGACTACAAATGTTACTAAGGTTATGAGTTTCATTGGAGTGCCACAATACTTGGGGAGATTCATAGCCTTGTTTTCGGCACTATCAACACCACTCCATGCCATAAAAATAAGTGGCAAGAGTTTATAGAAGGGAAAAGGGTACTAGAAGGGTTTTGATGAGTTAAAGAAGAAGATAAGTGAAGCACTATTTCTGGCATTACCAAACTTGCAATGGCCCTTTGAACTCGATACGTATTTGACTAGTTATGTTATGGGAGTTTTCTTGATGCAAGTAGGAAGGCCTATTTTCCACCATTCTGAATTATTTCATCGAGGAGTTCTTAACTACCCTACCTATGAGAAGGAGCTCTATGCCATGGTGCAAGGTGTGTAGAAGTGGAAGAACTATCTAATAGGAAAGGAGATAATAATCCACACATGTCACGAGCCGTTACAGTAACTTTAGGCCCATAATAAGCTACAACAGACAAGGCACTACAAGTGGAAGGGGTTTTGTAGCAGTTTAATTTGGTGATTAAGTATAAGAAGGGTAACACAAACAAGTTGGACAACATGTTTTCAAGGCCACCAACATCAAATATTACAGCTTTAGGGACTCTTATGCACATGCATCCATTCACTGATGATGCTTACACAGAGGAATACTTAGAAGATGATGGTTTAATAGGTCATGAGAGTACCAAACAACTCATCCATGTGATATTCTATAAATGAGACATGTTTTTAATGTCATACACTTTCGAATTAGATCCCATGGGTAGAGATCTCAAGACCTTTTAAACAATGATATATTTTTCCAAAACTTCACACACTCCTCTAATCATATTGGTTACTTCATCAATTATGAGAAAGTATTCTTCCACGCTTTCTTCTCTATGTATTTTTAATATTTCAAAACTCATTTTTAAGGTTTGACGCTTTTCCTTTCTAACTCTATCATCTCCTTCATGACTTTGATTGAGATTGACCCATACTTCATTAGCCGACTTCCAGTACATAATTTTTATGACTAAGACTCACTAGCACAAAGAGAATGAAAGTCTTGGTTTTATCAAGATTTCCATATAGGTTTTTACCATCAACGTTAGTGCGAGGGACAATAGGGACATCATAATCTACTAGAATAGAACTGTAAACATCTACTCTTAGGGACATAAGATAAGCTTCCAACTCAACTTTCAATAAGGCATAATTTGTACCATGAAAGAGTGGTATCTTGCTTGGGTAGGTACCTTGACTCTCTTGCCTAGACATATTCTTCATGAATCTACTTTGAGTGGTTAGAATGTTCGTGAAGGAACTTTTCTCTAATAACAATTATTGTAATAATGAATTACTCAGAGGAGGGTTGAATCATTAATAGTTGCATTCATAAAACATTAATTGCAAACATTCAATTATTTTCACTATTGTTAGTTATTTGAGAGAGCATTCATACCACAATAATCATGAATTGAAATATAAGACATTCAAATGCGTGAACTGAACAACATACACACAAAATGACACAGGTATTTTTATGTAAAAATGAGTGTGAGAAAGCCACTAATATGTTTTTTATTATGATATAATTTAAGCACCCACTTAATTGCATGAATTTTTTGTGAGCTGCCATTCACACGAGGCCCCAATACCCTTCAAATAGAAAGATACAACTTTCCAAGAGGCACCAACTTCTTATGAATGCAGGAAACTACCTTCTCTAGCCATTGTTATTCCTTTCATACAATTTTCAAATTGAAAATAGAGGATAATACATTAGACAAAAATAAAAATATTGTATAATGCAGTACCAAGTCCTTTCATTCAGCTCGTTGAAGCCTGATCCTTGTTGCTCAAGTACCTCTACTCACCACCATATTCTTCACCCTATCTCTATTACACACTCGAAATGCTGAACAATTAAAATCACACCAATTCTACTTTCACTTTCTTTAATTACTCAGGACATTGTTGTTCCTCTGTAGCACCAGCAATGCATGGCTTGCCATACTATACTCAGACATGGGAGAAGAGTTAATGCAAAGAAAGGGTTGTGGATTGTTTTATATGTAGAGAATTAAGTCAGATTCAAGCTATTGTGTCAAATAGCTCCTCCATCAATAACTACATGTACTCACAACATGGTTCTTCATTTTTTCTCTTCAAGGGGAATAGGAGAATAGGAGAATAATACCACACTTATTTTCATTTAACTCATGATAGCCTTCAATGAAGCTCAGGGGTGACCAAGAGTGTTTCACAATGGGCTACATTAAATTGCTCCTGTCCGTCTTGGTCCTTCACTACCTTGATTGAGTGCTCTGAGCAGTTGTATTTACTTCCATTCTTAATTCGCATATGTCAAGTCATTTATCTAAATCCTAAAGGCATTCCATTACCACCACTATCAATTATGTGGATTTCGCCCTTTATCTTGCCTTAGATGTTTTAAGGTAATGGGTTGAGATGTTGTCAGCACTCGGCAGGCCTTTAGGTGCCAAGCCCCTAAATTTGAACCCCTTCATGGGCCAAGTTACTCTCTTAATGCATCTCCACCATTGATATCATTTCTATGAGAAATGGACAAGGCTTGGCACTAAGGTCAGAGCTCGCAAGTCCAACACTTTTATCTTGACACTGCTTTAAACTCGATAAAGAAATTATTTCAAGCTCCTCTTAGAGGGATTATATGTTAGTTGGGGTCTACGATGTTATCATTGGCAATTAAGAGATGTTGAGAGGATGATATGTTTGGCTTATGCGTCTTTTCCCTTACTTCCTAGCACATTCAATTTTCACACAATTAACAAACTTTCTGGCTCTTCAAAGTAGGCTTAGCAATCCTGTGGGGTCCTCCTTGTGCATTTTCGGTCATAGTCCTCATATTATGGCTGAAGTGCTGATATTTGTTGCATCTCATCTCAATGCTAGTATGGGTGACATCAAATGCCAACATTCCAGGTGCCACCAAAGTTTCAGACAAGATCAATTGTCAAACATCCCTAGGATAGCTAGAAAGGATATGCAAATAAGAAGATAATGTATAAAGAATAAAAAGTGGGAGAACATGTATATATGCAAGTAAAACAAAAAAAAAAAGTGGATTTAGATTAGGAACTTGTGCTAAGTTGGTGCCAAGATTTTGTCCAAAATTAGAGATATAAAAGGAGTTGCCTTGGTGGCCTACCTCCTTGTGCTACCAAGCCATATGAAAGTGAATATAGTTTTACATGTCTCTTTATTGAAAATGTATGTCCATGATAGTTTTCACCTCATTGATTAAAATTTTGTACAAGTGGAACCAAGAGGAGAGTTGTAGGTTCAATTTCTTTCTTTCCTAATAACCATTCCATATGGTATATTATTGTTCATAAAAAAATTCTTTTTCTTTCTTTCCTAACAACCATTCCTTATGATATATTCTTGTTCATATGGACTTCTTAAAGCTTTTGGTGTTCGTGGTTTCAAATGGACAATTTTCCAGTATTTTGTCAATATAGGTGTGGTTTGTCTGTCTCTTCAGATATTTGAAATATGATGCGGTTTGTCTTTCTAGCCAGTTACTTTCATTCTTAATTAGTCTTTCTACGTGCATTTGTTTACATCTTTATACAAAAGGGATGATGGGTAGCCTGCTTATGTTTTGACATTTTTGTTGCTTCCAAATAATCTAATACAACTCGGGAGTGCCTGGTACTGTCGCATATCTCAAGGAAGTAAAAGAGACTTTCAAGGATAATGAAGAGAAATATGATGAATTCATTGAGGTCATGAAAGATTTCAAAGCCCGAAGGTCTGTACTTCTTTTATATAAAGATTGGCATTATCCATCAATACGTGTTATTTTCTTTCGTCTCCATTAACTACGAATCTTAATATTGATGACAATTTTTCTCGCAACTCTACATACTTGATAAGGTTGATGTTGTAACTCAAGTAAAAAATTTATTTAAAGGCCACAATTCCCTTATTTTGGGTTTTAATATATTTTCTGCCTAAAGGTTATGAAATTATATTTCCTTCAGGGCAAGTTGACTTTCGCGGAGTAACCAGTTATGTTAATAAGATCAAGGTAATGTAGATGAGCAATTATGTTAATAAAATTGAGATAATGCAGATGAGGATGTATTATTTCTTTGATATTTGAAAGCTATTTTATATTTACAACGCAATTTATTGTAACTAGATGTGTTTTTGAAATGTTGAGCTCATATAGGAATATTTGTTATAATATTCATGTTTTGACATTCTTATTTTGGTTTACTGTTTTCAAACAAGGTTTCAAAGAGATGAACAAGTATGCTTGAACTTTTAAGTATACTAAACATGTGTAAATCTGGGAACAAATCAATAGATGAAGTATATAAATAGGTACTTTCTAGTGTTTTGCAAATATGAGAACATAAATGTTAATTTCTTCTAATTCTTTTAAGCTATGTTATTCTATAAGGAATTTAATTCTATCTGTCTGTATGGAGGTGGAAACACTATTTTATGATCATCAGGATTTATTAGAAGAATTTAAGCTTTTTCCACCAAACTAGATAGGCTGAAACACTGTTTTATGATCATCAAGATTTACTAGAATAATTTATACTTTTTCTACTAGATGAGCGATTTATTAGAAGAATTTGCACTTTTACTACCAAATAAGATAGGTGGAAATACTATTTTATGATCACGAAGATTTACTAGAAGAATTTATAACTTTTCTACTAGATGAGAGAACTCCAACTCCCATTTCCAATGTGCATTTCTAGTAATTTCTATTGGGTATTTACAAAAAGAAATTGTGGTGAAGGCCTCTTATCTAATCACTATGCTATATGTTAAAAGAATCAGTGACTATGCTTTATCAATGTAGTTGTAAAAAGTACAAACTTAGACAACCCATTGAAAGCTTCTTCCATTTTATATTAACATATAGTTATGAATGATGTCATATTATTGATTGCAAATTCCTAAAGCTATGCTCATTTGTCAATAAACATTTTATTATTTAGTCAAAGTGGGTCAAGACTCAATTCTATTCCATGTGAAAAGATTAGTAATCATTTTCGTGCTTTTAAAAATAACCATGGTCAATTTCACAATTAGAGTTATTTTTGAGAAGACAAAAATCAATAGTAATTTGTAGCAAAAGTTGAATTCAACAAAATAAGACAGTGAAATGAAAATTGTTTGCCCTTCCTTATATTGTTGCTTGCAATATAGCATTTTAGTTTGTTTGTTTTGTTATTGATTTGAAGCATATCCATGTTGAAATCTCAACAATGAATATTTTTAAATATAAGGGTATATTACATAATGTTAGCATTTTAGTTTGTTTGTTTTTCTAATGCTTTGAAGCATAACCACGTTGAAATTTCTACAATGAATATTGTTAAATTTGAGGGTGTATTACAAAATGTGGAACGAAATTTGAAACCGTCTCCTTTTTCTTCCATTAATAACTCAATTATTCTCACATATTTGACTATTTCCTATGGGGACTAGAAAAACCAATAGCTTTATTATAAAAATATTCCAAGATTTCATTTATACTGGTAAAAAATAATAGTTTCTATTTCAAGTCAACAAAACAAACAATAGATGATAGTGTAAGCTTTGAGAGTATTAGAGTGACATAAGGTAAAAGGGTGTTGGTGATATTTTGTTGGTTGGTGATTTGAAGAGAATTAAACATCACTCATGAACTAGTTTCCCCCCTTTGATAATAAGATCAATTTCATATTTAGGTGGGTTTGATTGGGGATTTTCTCCATCCGTTTTCGGAATTTTTGAATTGTGCCACAAAATCTCAATGAGAGTTCTAATAAATTATGCAACACATTAGTACATTAAAAAATGGGTCTATATTCTTAGATATATTACCAAAACCATCTCACTATGAACTATATGTAAGAAGGAATCATGGTATGGATAACACGCTGGTGGAATGGGTTTCTTGAATACAACTATAAATTGACCAAGCTACAAAATTTACTATGTTCATATGGAAAATAAATGATAATAGGGATTAATGATTATCTAATGCAAATGATTATGTTTTTTATCACGGTGATGACTCTTTTTTCCAACCCCACTTGTAGTGTGTATGGAACAATCCTACCTCATGCTGCGATATTGTTTAACCAACTTCTCTCTCCTTTGGATTGTATCTTCTCTACATGTTCTAGAAATAAATGAAAGCACACACACACACATATAATATGAAAGGAACTAAATGATGATGTTGCAATGAAGAAGTTGAGTTAAGAATAGTCTTGGCTCCTTTTACATGAGGAGTCATGATATTTTTATCCCCTTCTTCCTAACTACTCTTAATTAATGTATATTTATTTTTTATACATAATATTTCTCTTCCCTCAAGAAAATATTTTTCTTAAAATCATAGGTAACCATGGATGTTGTTGACTAAAATGTTCACCTCTAATGGATTAATAAAAAATAATTCTCTAACACAATAAGCAAATTAAATTGAGGATTTCTTACTTGGAAAATTGAACCCCTCTCTTGGAATAAAATAGTAACTCTATAATTAACGGAATCTAACTCTCCCTCACTAACACAATGTATGGAAAGGGCATACGTAATTCTCATTAGATGCAATTGTAACTCCCTCATTCAATTATATTTGTAACTCTCACCAAATATTCTCTCATCTCTAAGTGTAACTCTCACTCTCCCTAATTTGAATTGTAACTCCTTAAGATAAGCCTACCTTTTGTTGGCATTATGATTCTGGTATGGCTCTATGATACAGGTGCTGTACTTGATGGCAACTCACTCAAGTGGCAAGGTCTGTTCAGGCTCTCAAAATGATGGAAATTAAGAGGCTCGCAGGTGAATGGTTCAAAAGATACGGACCCGCAGGTTCACCATGCAGGAGGTGTGGTCATACTTGCAGGTTAACCGTTTAGAAGGTGCGGACCCCAGTATACATTGAGCATCCAGATGGTTTCATTCTTAGATTTGATCCAAATCTTGTATGCAGAATGAAAAAGGTGCTTTATGGTCTCAAACAAGCTCCAAGGGCTTAGTACTATCGTTTGGAAAAATATCTTCATCAACAAGGTTTTTCAAAAGGATCAGCAGATAGCAATCTTTATATGAAAGTTGAAAATGACAAATTGCTAATACTTGTTGTGTATGTAGATGACATTATTTTTGGCAGCAATGAAGAAGAGATGAGTCAA
>APFE031429214.1:0-12500 GCA_000404065.3 Pinus taeda | reverse complement strand
ACAATTTCTTATAGATACACAAATTTTCGAACCAAACAACCTTGTACTTCCATAAAAGATGAATTGTTCCTACAACCAAACCTTCCCTTTGTAAGTAATTTGCATCCTTAACATATTCAAGTTTCATATGCATCATTGTAGAGGTACTTTTATGGAAAGACCAAATTTTATTTAGAGATATGTCTTCCACATCCATCACATAAAACATATCAAAGGTTACCAATGGGTTGGTATATATCAACCTTATGTATTGTTATATCAACATGTTAAGTACAAGAAATTCAAAGGTTTAACACTAAAAAAAACTGAGAAATGTTGTGCTTAAGGGGCAAAACATCATTCTCTTATCATCCTTAGAAAACATTCATGAATTACAGGGGTTGGAATTTTAAATTTGCATGTTTAAACCTTCTAACCTAATTTTACATGTTTCATATCAAACTACAACATGGGTTTACACGTATTTTCTATAATATTGGTAGCATAATTTTCTACCTAAGAACTTATCAATCATGTTTAAATAATTATATAACAATTATTCTTCATATTAAGAAAACTAAAATATGAAACTCTTACTAAAACTTGCGCAAATTAATATCCAGGAAAATACAGTATAAAATAGAGCATTCTCTTAGTTTAAAACTATGTAAAGTATTTCCATGCAAAAACTTATTTACAACTAACTAAAATTATATACTCATGGCAATATTTACGTCTAAGTAAAATATATATGTGAAAAAATATGAAATATTCCTATATATATTATAGTATTATTCATTCAATTGACAAAAGTGACACTACCATGAGGATTTATTACATGTAGGAAATAGCAAGAGCACAGAGGTAGAAAATAAACTTACCTACATGTATTTGTGTGTTGATATTTTTTGGAAAATAGATTGTACCAAAATACCCTCATGTAACCATAGTATTTGGATAAATAGTTCCAATAGAAAATGGTCTAAATGCAATAACATATTACAAAATTTGTGGCTATGGACCCAAAGGAAATAGGTTGATAATTATTTTATTATTCACAATCAAAGATGATTTTTTTTTTGTATACATATGCATCAAGGGAAAACTTCATAACTGCACTATCAAGGGATTAGGCCTAAACCCAAATGGAGAGATGTATGATACACATTTACAATAGCATTAAAGTGCAAAAAAACTGGCAAGTATAGTATAATTGGTCGAAATTCCCATGGGAATGAAAAAGTGAAAATTGTAGCCTAAGAACACTTTTCAATTAGAGGTGTCACAAAGGTGATACATGAGAGTGTCCCATATTTAATGTTAAAATTAAAGAACCAATAATCTAGTAGAAACACACCTAATTCTTGCATCATTATCATAGTCTACTAAATCCAAAGAAGTAATATAAAAATAGGTTTATGTATACAAATCAAATATTAAGGAAAGTACAATAGCTATAGGACATATGAAAATAATTAAAGGCTACAACAAATATCAAAGATTATGGCAAGTGTGTTTTCACTAGTGATTTTTAGACTAAGCCATTTTCTTGTTTGGTTACTCAATTAGCTCATAGCTCCTATTAGAAACCTCCATACACTAGGAAAACTCATATTGTGAACAAATGTCTAAAAGGATATATTTGTTTATTTTTAGTTCTTAAATGGGCTCAATTGTAAAAGGGTTTCCCTTCTTAAAAATGTGATACAACGCATCCTTCTATACTTCATAAAAAACATCCCCATTTATGGAATTTTATGGCTATGGTCATCCATCAATCCTTCACCTTTAGAGGAAAAGTGAATGTCCAATAAATTTATGACTACATAGAGCACTTTGAAGATATTAGCCATATATTAAAGGATAATTTGTTTTTGGCACAAAATAGGATGAAATAACAAGCATATACACATTGTAGTGAAAAGTAAATTGAAGTGGGAGACTCGTTATTTTTAAGGCTACAGCCATACAAATTGTGGTCCATCAAGAAACAAAACAAGGATCTAAATTATCACCCTTGTAATACTATCACTAAGAGGTATTATAAAATATTGTGAGTATGGCTTACAAAATGGAGCATGGTAGAAACTATATGATTATTAGTAAATGAGGTATGTCATTAACAAATTTGAGGAGGCCATAAATAACCAAAATGGACCCCAAGGAGCCTAAAAGAACCCACATAGTGGCAATAAACATGTTAATACTCATGGATTCAACTCATTAAGAGTCAATAAGGTAAACTCATTCTCTACTATGAGGAGGAAGATTTCCTTGAAGGTCTACAAGCTCCACTGTAATATCGGTTCCTAGATCAAACTCTTAGATAATGAACTTAAGTTAATAGGAGATGATCCATAGAAGGATGGCTTTAACATATCTGCAATAAATCGACACAAAAGGGAGTAAGAGATGATATGAATGGATAAAGGCATGACGTACAACTCAAACATGGATGGTCAAGAAAAAATATCAAACAAGGAATCCAAATCGTTGGATGAGGTTTAGTTTCCTCTGAACATAAAATGGCATGACACAAATGTATTCTAATAGAAGTGACTAATGAGAACTATGTGATATCGTACAATAGCACAAGGGGAAATGAAGCACACTCCATAGTGACTAGAAGAGTAACCATATAGAGGAGTAAAAATTATCATATGTTTAGTATGTCTTCTAGGAAATACAAAACCCAATTGTAACACAAAGATGTGTGCATATTTAAGGGTGACTTGGCTCATGCTATCATTTTGACTAATAAAATGGACAAAAAAGATTTTCCCTCATTTTCTCTTTTTATTATTTGGTATCTTCTTCATATTTTAGTGAGTATGAAAGAGATGCCAAGTAAATTAGATGGTTTATTTTTGTTCAATTTTAACAATCCAAAAAATAAGATAAAATAATTCTAGAAATGGGTGTTCTTCGTGGTTTAACTAGGTTAAAGAATATATAGTGGTGTGCTTGATATAGGGTTTATTTCTAATGATAGTTTAATGAGATTGAAAAATAGAAAAAGGATGCTCAATATGATTAGGTGTTTAACAAGTATGATAAGGGCACAAAGGAATGTCCAGCTATAGGAATGTTTTGTATAAGGGATAACAACTTATTCCGATCTAACATAACCACCCTAATTCAAGTGAAGCAAAGAGGCTTGCATGTTAGACCACTCATTGTAGTGATCCCTGAAGGAAAGGCAAGAACACCTAATGAAAGTAAATGAAAGGGGCAAGGGTAGCATAATAGTGATGATGAAATCAGACCAAGGCATATCACATGAATAATTGAGGCTAAATGTAGTAGAAATCACAATGGGAAAAGAGTGTAGAATATTCTTGGGTTATGGTTGGAAGTTGACAAAGAAGAGGATATGAAGCTCAAATTCAAAGCGGGAGAAGGTCAAAAGGAGGGATTTTGAGGTGATAAAAGGATGTAGTATGGACACCAACATGGAAAAGAGGTTGTAAAATAGGGAATCCATGTGATTAAAGGTTCTACCACACAAGCTATAATGTGAAAATATTCAGTCGTTAATGTTGTAAACTAGCAAGATTGAACCTAAGGCATAATGAAGATGGAAATGATAGCCAAACCTAACACTATATGTAATGTTCAAGAAAAATGTAGCTAAGGCCATTTAAGTATTATAACCTCAAAAAATCTCCAAGTATGATGACTAAAATGCCCCATAAGACTAAAAATATAAGTTTGGACAAAATGTGACAAAAACAAGATCATGGTTATGAATGGATTTGGAGAAGGTAAATAACCATTGCATGAAGTAATTCTCCACATGTTCTAACTCAGATTAGGTTAATATACGGAAAATGCACAAATATGGAGCTCACTTGCATAGATAGAGTTGGAAAGTGAAAACTATTGGAGAAAACCATCATTTCCCATCAAACTTTGAATTCTGATTTCAACATCTACAGGAAATTATTTGTGCTATATATTTCAGCAAGTAAGTGCTCAAACTCTCTCCTCCATTTTAAATCGTTTTTAATGAAATTTAATGGGATTTACACTTCATGAAGACCCTTGTTCAGTGATTGGTGTGTTGTGATTCCTAAGTAGGATCCTTATGGGAAACGACCACAAAGGTGGTCACCTTAGAGGGTTCCTACTAAGAATGATCACTACCATATAATTTTGACAAACATGGTAGAAAATTCACAACTCCATCTCAAATCATCTTAAGAAAAAAAAAATATTCCTATGGGTTTCCTTGCTTGGGATTACAGTAATGTTTGGCTTATTTTTTGGGAGGTTTCAAGGAAAAACGATTGAGTGGAAAGAGAGAGAAAAACAAGAAAATGATATGAGGGCCATAACTTATCCCCCTACATTTCATTCTCTAAAGTACTATGGCCTAGTGAATTTATTTGAGGCGTAAACCATATAAGGCCAAATTGGAATTCTTCAAGAACTAGTAGAAAATTCTAATCGCCAAGACCAACACCTCTTGGTTAAGATTTTAGTATTGGAATTGGATTTTGCACAAATTTACCTTATCACTAGTTTTCAAGGAAAGGTGCCACAGTAGTAGTGGTTACACGGAAAAGCACACTAGAGGAGAGTTTTGGTGACTATGTAGTCAAATAATATGCAACACTTGCCTATAAGGTCAATAGTAAGATACCTATTAGAGAGGTGAATAGATTTACATTACACACAATCACCTTAATAACAAGATATGTGGGAACTCATTTAGCCTCTAGGGAACATGGAACTAGCAATATGATATTTGTAACATATCATTTTCAACTCGGGTGAGTTCTTACTAGTGAATATAAAAGACTAACTAACCAACTGTAGAACAAGGAAGAAGAATCAATTTTGCTATGGAATCATTCTAGTCTCATTCATTTTGGAATAGGTTCCCATGTTGAGACAAAGCATATCATACCCTTATCAAATCGCTATTGAGCAACATAAGATATGATGGAATCATCTTATGGGTAGGCTAGAGGGTGGACATGCCCCACACTGGTTTAACAATGGGTTATTTAGATGATAGAGTGACCATATCACAATTTTGGATGACTATTCTTATGAAGGGACTACATTCATAAAATAATAAGACCTATTCCTACCCCTTAGTATGCATTTGGGGTGCCCTAGGTATCTTTTTTTGGATTTTGAGGATATTTCAATGTTTTCAGTTTTTTGGAATATGTATTTATTTTGTACTTCTTATAGAAATATAGTACTAATAATTTGATGTTTTTTTATGAAAAATGGGAACTATATTGATCCCTGAGTTGGTAATCCTTACATCGGTAATGATTACATTGTCCACGAATAATTGTAGCAAAATATGGGTGTGAAAAATTGTATGAGGAGGAGGATGAGGAGTAAGATGAGTTGCAAGATGAGTTGCAAGATTAGAATATATCCAAACCTACATTTGCACACCTTTAGGGTCTGTTTAGCTCACCACTAGGCCTCCTTCAACATATAGATCTCCTAGTGGCATGCTACTACTAGGAGCATGAGGATTAGCTTCCTAGTGTATTTTTCCCCCGATGTGAGCTTGGGATATGTAATGGCTCACAAGCCTAGGCCTAAGATGCTCCTTTCTTACTCATGCAGAGTCTCTAGGAATATGAATGTATACAATCGTATAAAAAAATTGATTCCAAAATACATAACTTAAGATAATAAAGAAACAACATATGATTCCTCACAAAATAGACATAGTACGAAGTGAAGTATGCCAAGGAAAATAGCCTCAGCAAGAGCTCAATGATGGCACTATATTTTTTCATGTTGTTAGTTCAATGGAAAAGGAAAATCCCCTTGAACTCACGAGCTCATGGATGGGTGAAAAGAGAATAGAAGTAGTGAAAAATAAGTTTCGAGTACTATGGTCAGCATCGCCTATAAAGCCTATGTAAATTGTGAATGGACTTTACATATACCAATTAAGAACCACAAATAAGTGAATGCTCAAACTACCATACATATACACCAAAATTGAAAGGGAAAAACACACCACACCTACACTTGTGTATAATATGTATAAGCACATGCAGCTATAAAAATTACTTAATACATTTTTAGATAGATCCCATTACATGGGTCCAATAAAGGATTTCCATCATGATCTACTAATATTTTTTTCCCTTTGTTTTGGAACAAATCTAACAACACAAGGACCATGCCATAGAGGTTGTAGCTTATTTGCACCTATATTGCCATGATACTAATCATAGAGGAAGACCCAATCCCCTTCCACAAAAATAGAAGGTTAAAGAGAATTATCATATTTGGTTTTAATACACTTTTATGAGTGTCATCGGTTCACTTTGGAAACATAAGAATGTTATTGAATGAGGTGGGATGAATGTAACAGAAATTCCTCCTTGGAGAAAGTATTAGGTATTAGTCCAATGACTACTTTCAAATATACAATCTTACACTCAATTGGAAGTACAACTTCCACCCCATAAACCAATTAGAAAGGAGTGAAGTATGTAACCATTTTAATAGAGGTTTGATAGGCCCTTAATGTACAAAAAAAGCATTAAATGCTAATTTGATTTATGATTGCCTACCATCCTACAAAGCATGGCTCTTGCTATATGGTTAACATGCTCTATTTGTCCATTAGCTTGGAAATAATAGTGGGTTGGGTTCTCTTCACAAAAACCCAACTTGGTTGTTAATTATATCATCATATGATTGCAAAAATGTGAACTATGATCCTTCACAATCATCATAGGTACACCAAACATAGAAATGATGCTCTTAAATATGAATAACTCCACAATGGTGCCATAGTTAGAGAATCTAGTCATGGTCTGAAACCACTTCTTGAAGTAGTCCATTGCTACAATGATGTAGTGGTGTCCATTGGTCGAGGTTGGTGTACACTACATATATTCAATTCCCCATTTATGAAAGGGACTTAGAAAAACCATGAGGTGAAGTAAAGCACGGTGAGTACACATCTTCTTAGTATAATTTTTACAAGGATGGAACTTATGAACCACTGTAATACAGCCAAAAGTACCCAATGTGTAAGATTTTCTATATAATCATCTACCTAGATAAATGATCTCCATAGTCTCTAATGTTGTAGTTATTCGAGACCTATTTTTATTCCTTATGATTGATACATTGATGTAACACTGCATCAAATCCACATAGATAAAGAATATGAACAATAATGGCATAAATCTTAGCTTGACAATATATAAGTCAACATTCATCACAAAACAACTTGTATTGAAAACATTGACTCTAGATATAAAGAAGGACATCTCATACCATGGATTAGATAAGCTAATGAGGAATAAACATTCATCAGGTAATGAGTCCTCAACCCCAAGTTCTTCATCAACTTGGGGTATCTCTGGTATTAATTTAGTAAATTCCAAATATTTCTTGGATTTAGAAATTGAAAACTCCAAGTTGAACCCTTAAAGGATGACAATCCACTTTGAGTAACTCACTCCAATGATTTATCTACTAAGGATATGTTTCATGCCGTTCAAGTTAGAAATGATTGTGGTCTTTCACAGTAGTATCTAATGTCAAAAAAATTAGGAATATTTTTTTTTTTCAAAATATAACCTCCCTTTGTAGGAATAATGAAGCTCGAGACCAATAAGGAATTTGCTAAGATAGTGAATGACATTTTCAATATGCATCTTTTCATATTATACAAGAACCATACCAATTGTGGATTAACATGCTATGAGATGGATCAAGAAGTCCCAATTAAAATCAGGAGCGCTCAATAATGGAGTAGGCAACAAGGCTTACTTCGAATAATCAAAAATATTTTTGGGCCCAATCATCCTATGTGAAAAACATGCCCTTATTCAATCAACACATAAAATCTTTTATTATCTCAACATAGTTGGAAATAAACCTATGCAAGAAATTAGTCATCCCTTAAAGTGTTTAAAGCTAGGGAAGGTTATATAGGGGAGAAAAATTAGTGATAGACGTGACCTTTAATGGGTCGATTGTGATCCCTTCCTTGGATAGGATGAAAGTAAGAAAACTCTACCTCTAGGGTAGCACACAAAAGGCACACTTATTCGAGTTCAAACAAATTCAATAATGGTGAAATTGAAGAAAGAATTCGCTAATATGGATTGGATGATGCTCGTGCTCAAGGGACCAAGTAGTAAGTTCATCTATATATACCTAAACATTGTATTTGATGTTGTGAGATATGCAATATATGCCCATTTGGAAAGTGCCACTAGAATTTTTAAGACAAAAAGGATGTTTCTAACAAGAAATGTCTCCCATGGGTAGATAAAGGCAGTTTTTTATCGATCCTCTAGTTTTATCTAGATCTTACTATAGCTAGAAAAACTATACATGAATGAAACAATAGAATTCTTGGCACATTCATCAATAATTTTATTAATGAACACGGTTGGATATTTTTCTTTCACACGAGAAAAATTTAGATCCTTATCACCAATGCAAACCCTGATCATTTCTTCTTTTTCTTCCACCTTATTTTAATAATTTCCTTTTTTAGATCATTTTTCTTGGACACTTGCATATCTCTCATACCTTGTCTTATTTAGATTCTTCTCATATGTGAGTTATGTGGCCATTTCTCTAAGCACATCTATAGTGAACTTGTTGAATAAGTTTCTTAGGGCTTCCGTGATCATTTTGTAAGTGCCAAGCCATAGCATCATTCCATACTCTATCATACATCATAGTGGCTATAGGTTACATCAACCTCATTTATTGAAAATAATTCCTCTATCCAGATTATGTATGTGAATATATTGACAAGATAACCACTCTTTTTCATACAATCCCAAATATTAGCAACCACTTCATGTTTTCCTTGATTGTGAATCCCATGTATAAGTATCATATACGTAGTGACATTGTAATTAATGCCATTCCTCTCCATATTGTTCCATATAATTGTGGCCTTAGTTACTTTCCTAACTTATAAAATAGCCTAACGAAAATAACATAATTGTAAATATCCTAATCATGACCATTTTGTGGCATTTCTTAGCAAATATATAACATTTATTTTGTTTCCTCACATATACCACGTTCTCTAGAAGACAATAAAAAGAGATTTTATTAGGAGCACAACTCATTTAAGTATATCTTCCAAAAAACCTAACCTTGATCTAATTTCCTCAATTTGCAAAAAGATGTTAATCAATGTATTATACTTCACCACATAAAAAAACATTCATTTTGATATCTTTAAAGGACCTTAACAATATTTTTAACCGTTTTCTTGAGAAAAGAGCATGGATTCAGTTTGTGTGTGAAAGTGCATCTAACACACATCCTTTGGTCTTATTCCCATTAAAAAAATCAAAATATTTATGTATTTTCCCTACTTTGACATACCCATCGAAAAGTGTGTTGTAAACTAACAAGTGTAGCTCAAACCTATCTCCACCATTTCATCCAACATACAAGGGACCCTATCCAACGTCCTTGTCTTGTACACCATAGTGAGGAATATTGTTCCACTAAATTCATAGCTGTCTATACCATGTCAAATTACAATACTTGGTGGTTCTTTATGGGACTAAAATAAATCAATAACATCAGACTATTTGACATAAGAGTGCACCCGAAGACATCATATAACACATAGTTTGTTTCAGGTATACATATAACATTACATATTTTCCTTGAAATTGAACAAATGCTACACATATTTAGATTTTTTTCCACACAAAATACATGTAATTTTAGTTCACCCTAATCGAAAAACAACTTGGTATTTTTATTCATGTCTTTCATCAATGTTTCCTATAACAAAAACGTGTAACCTTTCGTTGGCCACAATATGGTTGCATCTAAGTTTCTTTGTCACTTTTTTGTCCTTCAATGGATTTCCCACTTTTCTTACCTCAACAAAATCCCCTATAATCATCTAGGTTAGTTCCGACAAAGGATTTTGACTTAAATTGAATTGAGATTTGGGTTTTTTCTATTTTCATAAAAAAAACACATCAAGAGTAACTTCCTACAATGAATCACATGCTAATTTTTGGATTAATTCTTGGAATCTTATCAGCTTCTAAGTTACGGTATGATATTTAAACATTTATAGGAGCTTATATTATTTGTTCCTAGAGTTTTTTCTCATTTATTAACTTGTCCAAAATATTCTTATATAGAAAAATGGATTATTTGGGTTTCAAATCTCATCATCAATTTATATAATTCCAATCACTTCCATTGATACTCAATAATGGCCACTTGGAACTAGAACAATCCAAAACTTGTATAGCTTGTAAAGCTATCTTATTGTTTTACTTCCACCAAATTGTTTGGATCAAAATCTCCTCTAGATAAAGGAATCTAAGAAACCCTTACATGCCTAGATAGATGAAAGGCTCTGAAATTTCACTATCATTGTAGTTTCGCACTTCTTAATTTCATGTTGTCAATGTTATTTTGAATTGGAGCTTGATGCTCGAACATGAAAATACAAAATATCCCATTACATACTAAATATGAAAATATTCTCTCGAAAATATATTGAAACTATTGGATGTAATCCCAAATACGAAACCCTCATATTACTTAGTATACTTTTGTTAAAAAAAAATGTTTTAGGAAATGCACCTAACAACTATGAAAATAAGGCTTCCAATCTTCATGGTACATCTTTTAGGTATAATTTTAGGGATAACAATCTTATTAATCCTCCTCTCTTTGTGGGTTACGAATAACCATAACGTGATTGGGTATATGAATGATAAATTAGCTCTAATACAAATCGTTTTATATGATATATTCATTAAACCTCTTAAATGCATCAAATTCTTCCTTATTTGTACCTTCACAAGGTAATATCTAATTCTTATTTGATGTATCACAACGATACCACTAGTAGATATTGATTTCATAGGGAAATGAAATATATTTGATGACTCAAAATCTAATTTCACCTCTTGCTTATGTTTAGAAGATTCTACTTAGCCCTCATGGCCCTCATGTACTTTGGTAGATGAAACACTTGACTCATAAAGCCTATTCTTAGGAAATGTAGGGGATTGACATGCTTAATTATCCTCCATAGTCTTGTATAGTTCATTATTATAATTATATAAATAGTGAAAACAAAAATGCACATTTATATTTTTGAATCATCATTCCCTACTAGGCAAGGATTCATGTGTTTCTTTTATAAAAATAAATAAATAAATAAATGAATAAATATTGGTTTTATCACTCATATTTTCCTAATTCTCTTTTATAAGAAAATCTTAGTGGCTATTGATTTCACCATTTTTTGCTACTCTATTCAAATAAGAAATAACATGGTATGTTCCTTGATGTGCCTCAACACATAATTTTATTGAAAAAAAAAACATGATACCAATTCCCATCACACTCAAGAGCTTCATATATCTATTTTTCATCTCTAGAAACAAATGATTCTTCACCATTAACAAATTTATCTGCGGACACTGCGGTCTTTCCTGTTGTCTTCAACGCCGATCTGCACAAATGTCTTCTACGGCATTCCATCGTCGGATCTGCTAATTCGCCGGATCTGCGCAAATTTCTTTTGCGGCATTACATCGCCGGATCAGTTATTTTTAATTAAATTTTTAAATTCAAATTTATTTTAGTTATTAATAGTTTCTCCGGATCTGCGCAAATCTCTTCTGCGGAATTCCATCGCTCTTCTACGCTCACTCTTCTGCGGCATCACTCTTCTGCGGCATCGCCCACATCGCTCTAGATCGCTCTTCTCTTCGGGTTCTCTTCTAGATCTTCGGATCTTTGGTCTTCTGCGGACACTGTGGTCCTTCCTATTGTCTTCAACCCGGATCTTCATAACCACAGAAACCCTGGAATAGATCAGATCTCCTCTTCTGCGGATCGGTTCTCCTCTTCTGCGGTGGCTCAGAATCTTTGGTGGCTCAGAGCGGATCAGATCTCCTCTTTTGCGGATCGGTTCTCCTCTTCTGCGGTGGCTCAGAGCGGATCAGATCTCCTCTTCTACGGATCGGTTCTCCTCTTCTGCGGATCAAATCTCAGAAGTCTTCGGTGGCTCAGATCTTAGAAGTCTCGGCTCTGCGGCTCTGCGGATAGTCTTCGGCTCTTCATCTAGATCTGCGGTGAAACTTTCATGTATGCTTCAACCCTACGGCAAACCATAATTCCGTAGAGTCAAAGTTACTTCGTTTGATAAGGATAACATTTTCTAGATGGCTCTGAGCTTCGCAAAAATAGCTGTTGGCTCTCTGTCTGCCTCAGGACAAGCTCCTGCCCATATTGTGAGTGAAGCCCCAGCTCCCACTGTCCAGTTGGTCCAGGCTTCACTCGATGAGGCTTTGAAGTTCTCTGAAGGTGCCCTAGTATGCCGATTCAATGGTTTTTGGCCACAGCTGACAGCTCTCCACAGTTGGATCTCAGGGGTATGGAAGCCTCTAATTCCTGATGCAACTAATATCTACCCCTGTGCTAGGGGTTTCTTTATAGTAGATTTTGAAAACCGTGAAAGCAGACAATGTATTCTAGATTCTGGCCCTTGGTTT
>APFE031429208.1:86800-145428 GCA_000404065.3 Pinus taeda | reverse complement strand
TTAATTTATTTTAATTTAATTAGTTGGAGAAATTCAAGTTAGAAGTCTTTCTGAAGTCATGCAAGAGTTATCCCTTACATTAAGGAGATAAGATTGAGTTATATTTGAGTTGTAATTAGTTAACTCAGTTACTAAGTTAAGTCCAGTTAAATTAGTTCCAAACTATTTGAGGAACTAATAGTGAGTTAACAGTCAGTTGATGCATTAATGCACTCAACTAGTGCTACTCCAGTTAACTAAAGATTCCCTCATCAGAAAGTCATGCATGTCTATTCTGAGAAAGACCAAGTTGAGATTAAAGTTCAAGGATAGTGTACTATTAGTTGCATGTGTTTTCTCATGGAGAAAACCCATGCATGCAGTCAAGGATTTATCCTTGAGGATTGCGCAGTTTTGAAGGATTGTTTTTCCACTTGCTAAAGGCAAATCATCCACAAGGAACAACACAAGGAAATATGAGCTTGGAGGACAAAGAGGAAGGCTGGAGAGAAGCCAATATTGCCTATGAGCATCTGTGAGGACTGTACTAAGAGCTCGCTAGATGTGAGAGCTAAGGCTTTGTATAATTCTTATGTATTTCCACCATGTATGATAATACAATAGTGTGGGGTTTTTAGCTAAGGCTTTCCCCAAAGTATTTTCATGTGTAATGTGCCATTGATTCTTCTTCTTTTGGTTATATTTTTTAGCTCAATCTTTAAGCTTCCGCAAATTGATAGTAGAAGTAGGTTATAGTATTCTGCTTTGATTTAGATTGTATTATCGGGTTAACCTACCCAGATTTTCTACAGTCATATGTGTCTATTTGACCCTTGAATATGGGGATTTCAAAGTTAACTTGTACCGTAAAGGGTGTGGAACTTCCAGAGTAACTACTGGAAGTAGATGTGTCGCCCCTGGGTAGCCGCTGAAGGATTTGGGCAAAGTTGTCCATCATCGCGTTCCTTTGTCGCTCGAGGGCCTGTCCGAGCAAGATTTTGATAGGATCTCCTACCCCCTCGTCTTTCTTTTCATCTGCCATCGGAGGCCATCTGGATTTGCGAGGCTAGTCTTGCAAAGGTTCCAACTGTTCAAGCCCTAACTCCTTATATACCAACCTTGTTGGGGACATGCAAAGAAAAACAGAGAAAGAGAAGATCGCTCTGATACCACTGATCCGAATTTAAACATGAACGCAACAAATTACAAAGATAACCATAAATACAGAGATGCAACAGATTTAATGCTTCATTTCATTAATATTAAATACTAAAATATGTTTACAAAAAAAAATGGAGATAAACCAGCTAGGGCGATGGTAGCTTATCTCTGAGAAGATATGTGGCGGCTACATGCCTCTGAACTGTGTTAAAATGAGGCTCGACGGCCTATTTATTGTTGAGAAACAATGGAAAACCATAAAAATCCAAAAACCTAACCCTAGGAGATGAAACGCCAAACTATGTGCCTCGTTTGGGTAAATTGGTACATCAACTTCCTGTGGTCGTAACTTTGGCATATGATCTCTGTTTGATGAGTACAATACCTCTTTAGAAAGATCTATCCGAAGACTACAACTTTTGAGGGAGAAACATTAGTCCAAAACCTATGTTGCTCCCAATTTTCCCAAGAAACGTCGTTTAGGGCCTCAAAATGGCTCCATAAGTTCAGGACCTGAAAAACTACCAAATATAGTAAATTGTGCTAGAAATAAGGAAACTGAAAAACTGCCATAAATAGTAAATTGTGCTACAAATAAGGAAATTGAAAAACTGAAAGAGACAGTTGTGGGGGTCCAAGTGGGATAGGTGGGCGGCCACCAAAATCCACCTGGATCATGCTCGTATGTAAACTCCAACTGTTAAACATAGATCCTTGAAACAAGGGATGCCTTTACATGC
Source organism: Pinus taeda (assembly GCA_000404065.3). Lineage (NCBI taxonomy): Eukaryota > Viridiplantae > Streptophyta > Pinopsida > Pinales > Pinaceae > Pinus > Pinus taeda. The sequence continues at coordinate 143,548 of APFE031429208.1, read as the reverse complement.
TGCCTTGGGAGAAGCAACCCATGCATGCAAGTTTGTTTTTCTAAGTCCTGGAGGGAACCGGTCAACTGAGCTGCACATGCAAGTGACTGCTCGACTACTGGAGAAAAATGTGTAGTTATGACTATAATCTGGGTTGACTGCCCAAGGGGATTGCGCAATTTATGGGGCCAGCAGCTGACTGCTGCCCAGATTTGCACAAATCCAGGGTTGAACAACTTGTTGTTGGAAAAAGTTATGCAATTCCCGCTGGGAGGGTTGGCTGGCAGGATTGTGCAATCTTGGAGCCCAGCAGGCTGTCAGAGAGAATTGCACAATTCCTGGAGGGAAGGCTAGTTGCCCTCCAGAAATGTGCAAATCTCACTGAGAAGTTGCTCAGCGTGCAGTTGGACTAGTCCGGTTGACCAACCTATGAAGGGAAAAGATCGACGAGCTTCCTTTGAGAAAGAAAGACACTGAAGCTTGAGGACTTGACGAAGCAAGGAATACTATTGTGAAGGTTGATGGGGAGGCTCCAAAACAAGCTAAGGAAAAATTTTGTAGGGTGGTTATAGCTGCTACAACACTTGGCGACACACTGGTAGAACTCTAGCTCTCTGAATGGACCTTGTTCGTGAAAAGCAAGTCTAACAACTCCTGAAGTATTGTTTAGCTCTTAGCTCGTCTTGGCTTCGCACTAGCTTGGTTGTAAGATGTAGCATCTTTCAAACTCTTGGTCAATTGACACACATTCCAAGCCAAGGAAACACAGCTATTTCGATTGGGGTTAAGGGGTATATAAGTGCACAAGTAGTATAGTCATCGAAGTCTAAGTTTCATCTCTAGTGTTGCTCCACTGCCAACAAGCCTGAATAGTACCCCAGTGAGGTCACATAGGAACACAAGCATGGCTCCATTTCCAATGAGCCTGGTCAGTACCCCATTGGAGTTACTTGCATCACCTCCCTGCACAGGAAGCATTTCTCTTCTTTTGAATTTTTCATTGTTCATTTGAATTTTTTGACTTTTCATTTTTTTCATTTTTACTATGCATAACACTTATTCATTTCAAAGGTAGAAGAGGGATCCCAACTTATTGAGAGCAGAGGAGGTTGTTCCAACATAGAAGTAGTTCATTCTATCTTTGACATGCTTGTTAAGGTATCCCCCCTCACCTTACTCTACTTGACTAAGCTGACAAGGGTTAACCCAAAAAAAATCGACTAGAGAAGGTGACACTAGTTAGCGTGCAAGCATTGTGTTTACACCAAGGTTCACTTCGAACAATAGGTGTTTTCCTTTGACGTATCATGGACTAAGAGTAACAGGTTCATCATATAGAGGTAAGATGATAGATAACCAAGTAGCGATAGCTATACAAACCCTCTTGTAATTTACCTAGCTCATTTCATGAGTCACACATGGTTTCATGCAAACTAACCTACAAATGGACGAAACAAACAACAAAGCAAAGCAAGAGCAGAAGTAAAAGTGAAAGCAAAACAAGTAAGCAAATAAGCGAGCACACAAACAAGCAAGCAAATCATGAAAGTAGCCAAGCATGCAAGCAAACAAATGAAAGAAAACACTACTCCTATTACTACTCTAACAGTGCATGGGCTTGATCACATGAAGTGATACTTCCAATGTAGCCATCGGTGCATTGATAGACCCATGTGGGTGGAGTCTTGGTCTGCAAGTAACCCAGTTGTGCAGATTAGCATGCAAGAAAGATATGACAGTGAAGACAACCACGCTTTGTGTTTCAAAGTTCCCATGGGACCTAAGTGAGTGCATATGCATGACAGACAGTCTGTCAACTTATCATGGTGTTGTGTGACACTACGTGCAACTTTGAAGAAAAAGCACACTCTTGACTGAGACATGCAAGTAAATGAAAGAAACAAAGATAACTTGCATTGTGCAAGATTAATTGCAATGTAAGACTCCTCCAATGCATGAGAAATGGGATCATGCAGTTCGAGTGGAGGAAGTGTGATTTGTGTGTAAGATGGATCTTCAATGCATAGAGAAGAGTGATGAGGAGCCTTGGGTGATTGAATAGTTTCATGATCGTAAGTGAGACTAGCCCCAAGAGAGTGAGGGCCTAACATAACCATCAGCTCGAGCTGAAGTGCCTCGATAGTCTTGGGTGTCTCAACTTCATCATAAGGAAAATCATCATAAAACGGTGGCTTCAAAAGATCAATTGCGATAGATTCATGATCATGATAAAAAATGAAAGCAAATGGATCACGATCGCCACGATCAGAAAAAGCAATGAATTATTCAACATCCTCATGATCAGATGAGTCAATAGAGGGGTAGATGAAAAGCAAATGAACTCATTCTCTGTGTTTCCAGAGAAGACAGATGAATCCTGCGAGTGATCAATAATTGGTGCATCTGTAGATGAAGACACACATATAGAATCATGGATTTCAGGTTCACCAAAGAGGGTAGGAAGGAATGGAGGGGGACCGGATGGAGGGGAGTCATCCTTCGCCGAGTGTTGATGTTCAAGCTCCCACTCATACTATTCATGAATGACAACGCATGTTGGTTGTGAACCACCAACTCCATTAGTAGGTTATTCCTTGTTCACAACAAGTGAAGAGTCTAGAATGGATGAACACAAGACAACATCATTTGGAGGAACACCTAAGTTTGAAGATAGAGGTCGAAGAAAAGAATGCATATGGGAACTAGAAGGACTCACAACAAAATCTAGGTGAAAATTAATTGGAGTGATGTTGGGAGGGTGTGAAGAATGAACAAATGTTTGAACATGATCCTTAGCATCACTGAGCGATGGTGGAACTGTTGAATGAAAGGGAGGTAGACATTCCATTGATACAGTGCTTGCTCCCACATGGGATTGCATAGCTCCATTAAATAAGAAGGTTGAGCGAGGCTTGACATCAAGCTTTCTCTTGGGACGAGAAGATTTCTTAAGGCAGTACTTGAACTGGTCCCAGAGGTAAGCGAACTTCATCTGACTCTTTGGAGCTTGGAACTATAATTCATGGAAGCACTGCCAAAAATAAAAAAGGATTCATGCAGAGCCCTCCATTGCTGTAACAGTTTCTGGTCAATATGTTCTCGATCAAAATGATGGAACGGGTCTTCAATAAGATCACAGAAGTGCTCACATGAGTGCACAGTGTCAGCTGGTAGGCTGAGCACCCAATGAAATGGAGATTCATGAAGTGTGAATGCAAGTAGCAGTCTGGCTTGTTCGTTAGTAAACTCATCTTCCTCATAAATCATGGAAAGGAAGTTATGTAAGTGCTCATATTAGGCCACTTCACCTTCACTATCATACGTGCGAGTGGAAGAGAGATTGAAAAGGTTCCTCGAGATGGAGACATCTTCATGATTCAAAAAACACCTTGGGGAAAGAAGAATGCAAGATTCCATGAAAGATATGTAAAGGTTAAAAACTGGATGAGAGAACACTGCTTGTCATCAGACCCTCCTTCTAGTGCCAGAAATGTTGACAGTGCTGGACCTGCCAACATGTCAAGGGGATATCCCCAGTAAGAAGTCCCAATTAGACCTCAGACCATTTTGTGTAGGAGTCCCATGAGTGGGTCGTAAGGTAATGCCTTGACTGCGATGTCTCACAGAGGCAAGTAAGATAACTCTATCAATAGCAAGGGTGTGACTGATGTAGAGAGTCAAGGAATGAGTATGAGAGGTTCCAACACTTCAAAGGGAGAGGAAGGTGAAGGTGATTTCTAGGTTGAAAGGGATTAGTCCCAACTTAGCTAGGAACACACAACACAAAGGACATGCACAGCTTCCAGCAGATGCAACAGTCACAACATATAAGGTAAGATAACACGAACAACACTCACAGATCAATCCGAGAAGAGTGTGACGGTTGATATAACCAGGTTCATGAGAAAGGTTTGTTTGATGTTCGATAGTGTAGTCAACATGGACGTTGACAACATTAATAACATAGGAAACACATTAACAACAAGATTCATATAATTGAATACAAATCATCTCTTATAAAATTACATAAGTTAAACAACATATATCATTAAGGCAACCAGATCAGTCCAACTACAATAACAACATATGCATGAAAATGTGTTGGCTTTTATTATATAAAGAAGTGTAAGTCACAATCATAAAATACACCATGTAAACCTGCTAGTCCCATTAGTGGAATGTTACAACCACATTTTCCTGCTCCTCCAAAAAGATATACTAGCTCCGCACAGTGGAGAAGCCAAGGCATGTTACAATATTGTCCAAGCCTTCTTCAAGATAGTCTTAGTAGAAGCTTGGCTAACAAAAAACCTATACAATGAGTTATGAGGGACTATTTATAGCAAAGGGTGGGGTGACCCTTGACATTCCCCTTTGTGACAGTACAACTACCCTCATGACTCTTCACCTACTCTATGACTATTACATCCAACTGTTGACACTTGACTTACACTTGACATGACTCAACATTATAATGCACATGCACTCATGTGAGACAACATAGCTTGAGCAAGCCTTACAAGACATCACTGACACTTGGTCTACTGTGGTGAGACCAAATTTTTGACATGCTTGTGATGGTGAAGTTGGTGAGCTGATGCCAAGTTTGGTCATCCGTGATGGTGTGTATGCACCTCATGGTGACAACTTGTTGAAGCGAACTCTTCCCTCCGTTGCAACTGGTGCATTGGTTCGGCCCCTTCATCCAACTCGTCTGCTAACATGCACATGGTCTTCTTGGGTGTGGCTGAACCAGAAACACACTGATGCATAGTGTCCATGCTGATGTTCAAGTGTGTGCTGGTGGTCATGTGCATCAACTTGCTGAAGTACCTGTTCGGCTCTAGTTGGACTTGCTTCTTGTCTTCGCTTTGGTGAGTGTGATGAATTGTTGGATTGCATGCATGTGCATAATGACATGCATGCTACTGAATCCCTTGCTTGTGATCAACCACACTTCTCACCATGTTTGCTCCATGTTAGCTATTGGGATGGATCTTTAACTTGTTCGGGTGAAGTTTCATCCGTAAGTGCACGTTGCACCCATTGTTCTTCCTAATATTGTTGCAACTCATTGGACTGCCTGTGCAGCTTCATGTTCTTTCTGAGTTGCTACTTCAACACATGCAACTCCTTTGTTCCATCTTCTGCCTTCACATGATCTTCATGTAGTGCCTTCATTTAATAGCCTTAGTCTCCAAAGTTTCTTTCATTATCAATGGATCTGCTTGATCTTGCAACTTTTCTCCGCCTCTATGTTGTCAACAACCTTCCTCTTGTATTCACTACGTTCAATTCATTCGATATGCTACCTCAGCTGTTGTTCATGATCTTGTTGGTTGTGATGTTGTTGGTTGATGTCCTTTTCCACAAACAACTTGATGTCTTCGTGAGTAGGCAAGCTCGTAGATACTTGATCGACTGCATCGCCAAGCGTGCTCTGAACGATGTCTTCGTCTCTGCTCTCTTGGAAACCATTGTACCTATACTCCTGAGAGGTAGATGAACACTTGTGATACCTGGAGACATGGAAACACTCATAGCATGCAATTTTTCAGTCGAAAACCAAAATGAACATGAGAACTGACTTGCAACATACCTGGGTGAATGATCATGAAGGTTGCACAATTTCAGCTAGGAGGTCGAGAGATCGACTTCCAAGACTGTACAAGGCACAGTTCGGACTACTGGGAGTTTGAATAACTACTGGAACTACAAAATGCACAATTTAGTTGGGCAGTTGGTTGCTAGGATTGCGCAATGTGCAATTCCAGCCAGGAAAGACTGCTGGGCCAGGGACAAATTTGCGCAAATTTTGGGCCAAGCAACCACTAACCTCCAAAAATGTGCAATTCAGTCCAAGAGGTCAGTGCTGGGCCATAATGCACAAATTTGGAGAGGAAGGTGAGCCTTCCTTCTCCAGATTGTGCAATGCAGCCTTGGTGAAGGCAAAGACTAGGCCAAGGTTGGCTCGACTTGCCGACGGGTAATTGAAAGCAATCAAGTCGATGAAATCCATGGAAACTCTAAGTGATAGAAAAAGTGATAAACAATGCATGTAAAACATGAATGGAGGATTGAGAAAATAGATCAACATGGATGTGGGTGAGGTCGTTCGTCTGTTGGGCGAATGTCTGTGCAAAACAGTTTCATGCATGCGACAACAGTGAGATAGGAACAAAAACCGAAATAGAGATAGGAAAAGCTAGTATACATGAAAATGACAGTAGGCGTTCAAAGAAATCAAGCAAAAAACACTCACACAAGCAAATACACAAAAAGCGACAGAAATGCGGCACAAGGCATGGGAAGCGAGCTTACCCCAAAAAAACTGAGATGAATGTGACGACTACTCCTAGATGTGATGTGGGATGTCAGAGCTACAAGGTTGATGTGAGGGATGAGCCTTGCAATGTCTGGTTGATGAGTTTTGATAACATCAAGGTTGTGAAATGCATGCCACAAATATAGGGGAAGCTACACTTGGTGGGAGATTTCGGAATTTCTCCTTGCATGTAACCTCCAAGTGCTAAACATAGATACCTAAAACAAGGGATTCCTTTGCATGCTTCCTTGGGAGAAGAAACCCATGCATGCAAGTCTATTTTTCTAAGTCCCGGAGGGAACCGATCAACTCAGCTGCACATGCAAGGGACTACTGGAGAAAAATGTGCAGTTCTGACTGTATGTTGAGCTGACTTCCCAAGGGGATTGCACAATTTCTGGGCCCAGTAGTTGACTGCTACCCATATTTGTGCAAATCCTAGGCCGAACAACCTTTGCTGGGAAAAATTGCACAATTCTTACTGGGAGGTTTGGCTGGAAGGATTGCGCAATCCTGGAACCCAACAGGTTATCACAGGGAATTGCCCAATTCCTAGAGGGAAGGATGGTTTCCCTCCAGAAATGCGCAAATTTCACTGGGAAGCTGCTAAGCTTGCAGCTGGACCAAGTCTGGGTGAGAAGCCTGTGAAGGGAAAAGATCAAACTGTGATCGACAGGCTACCTTTGAGCAAGAAAGGCACTGAAGCTTGAGGATTTCATGAAGCAAGGCAAGCTACTATTAAGGTTGGTAGGGAGGATCCAAAACAGGCTAAGAAAAATTTTTGGATGGTGGTTATAGCCGCTACAACACTTGGTGACACGTTGGTAGAAATCTAGCTCTTTAAATGGACCTTGTTCGTGAAAAGAAAGTCTAACAATTCCAGAAGTATTGTTCAGCTCTCAATTCGTCTTGGTTTCACACTAGCTTGATTGTAAGATGTAGCATCTGCCAGACTCTTTGATTGACACACATTCCAAGGCAAGGCAACATAATTTTTTCGATTGGGGTTGAGGGGTATATAAGTGCAGAAGAAGTATAGTCGTTAGAGTCTAAGTTTCATCTCTGGTGTTCCTCCACTGCCAGTAGGCCTGGACAGTACCCCGGTGGAGTCACATAGGAGCACAAGCATGGCTCCGCTGCCAGCGAGCCTGGTCAGGAACCCGATGGAGTTACTTTCATCACCTCCCTATGCAAGAAGCCTTTCTCTTATTTTTCCTTCTTCATTTTTCATTTGAATTTTTTGACTTTCCATTTTTTTTCATTTTTACTGTGCATAACACTTATTCATTTCAGAGGCAGAAGAGGAATCCAAACTTATTGAGAGCAGTGGAGGTTGTTCCAGGAGAGAGATAGTTCATTGTATCTCTGATGCACTTTTTAAGGTTTTCCTCCTCACCTTACTCTACTTGACTGAGCTGACAAGGGTTAACCAAAAAACAATCAACTAGAGAAGGTGACACTAGTTAGCGAGCAGGCGTTGTGTTTACACCAAGGTTCACTTCGAACAATACATATTTTCCTTCAACGTATCATGGAATACGAATAAAATTTTCATCCTATAGAGGCAAAATTTTAGATAACCAAGTAGCGATAGCTGTACAAACCATATTGTACTTTATCTAGCTCGTTTCATGAGCCACACATGGTTTCATGCAAACTAATGTACGAATGAACAAAACAAACAAGAAAGAAAAGCAAGAGAAAAAGTAAAAGTGAAAGCAAAACAAGTAAGAAAAAAAGCAAGCAAAGCATGAAAGTAAACAAACATGCAAGCATACATCTGAAAGCAAACACTACTCCTACTCCTACACTAACAGTGCATGGGCCAGATCACACGAAATGATACTTCTAGTGTATCCACCGATGCATTGGTAGACCCATGTAGGTGGAGGCTTGGTCCACGAGTAACCCAGTTGTGCGGACCAGCATGCAAGAAAGATATGATAGTGAAGACAACCACTCTTCGTGTTTCAAAGTACCCACGGGACCTAAGTGAGTGCATGTGCATGACGGAAAACCTGTGGACTTATCATGGTGCTATGTGACACTATGTGAAACTTTGAAGCAAAAGCACACTCTTGACTGAGACATGCAAGAAAACAATAGAAACAAAGATAATTTGCGTTGCGCATGATTGCTTGCAATGTAAGACTCCTCCAATGCATGAGAAATGAGATTGTGCAGTTCGAGTGGAGGAAGTGTGATCTGTGTGTAAGATGGATCTTCAATGGATATAGATGAGTGATGAGGAGCCTTAGGTAATTGAACAGTTTCATGATTAGAAGAGAGACTGGCCCCAAGAGAGCGAGGGCCTGACATAACCATCATCTCGGGCTGAAGTGCCTTGATAGTGTTGGGTGTCTCAACTTCATCATTACGCAGATCATCATAAACTGGTGGCTTCGAAAGATCAACTACAATAGATTCATGATCATGATAAAAAAATGGAAGAAAATGGATCACAACCTCAACGATAAAAAAAATCAATGATTTATTCGACATCCTCATGATCATATGAATCAAACAGAGGGGTAGATGAAAAGAGAATGAACTCATCCTTTGTGTTTCTGGAAAAGACAGAAGAAGGATCAAGTGGATCTTCAATGAATAACTTATCCTCTCTGTTGTTGAATGATGGACTAGCATCCGATGAATCTTGTGAGTGATCAACAATGGGTGCATCTGTATATGAAGACACACATACAAAATCATGGATGGTAGGTTCACCAAAGAAGCTAGGAAGGAATAGAGGGGGCTCAGAAGGAGGGGTGTCATCCTTCAACGAGTGTTGATGTTCAAGCTCCCACTCATACTCTTCATGAATGACAACGCATGTTGGTTGTGAAACACCAACTTTGTCAGTAGGTTGTTCCTCATGAACAATAAGTGAAGAGTTCAGAATAGATGAACACATGACATCATCATCCGAAGGCACAACAGAGTGTGAAGATGGAGGTCGAAGAAAAGAATGCATATGGGAACTCGAAGGAGTCACAACCAAATCTATGCGAAAATTAAGTGGAGTGATGTTTGGAGGGTGTGAAGAAAGAAAAAATGTGTGAACATGATCCTCAGCATCACTGGGCAATGGTGGAGCTGTTGAATGAAAGGGAGGCAGACAGTCCGTTGACACAGTGCCTGCTCCCACATGGGATTGCACAGTTCCATCAACAAAGAAGATTGAGGGAGGCTTGGCATCAAGCTTTCTCTTGGGATGGGAAAATTTATTAATACATTACTCAGATTAGTCCCAGAGATAAGCAAACTTCATCTAGCTCTTCAGAGCCTAAAACTGTAAGCCACGGAAGCACTGCCAAAAATCAATAACGGATTCATGCAGAGCCCTTCGTTGCTGTAACAATTTCTAGTAAATATTTTTTGGATCAAAATGATGGAACATGTCTTCAATAAGATCACAAAAGTGCTCACATGAGTGCACAGTGTCAGCTGATAGGCTAAGCACCCAATGAAATGGAGATTCGTGAAGTGTGAATGCAAGCAGTAGACTGGCCTGTTTGTCAGTAAACTTATCTTCCTCATAAATCATGGAAAGGAAGTTATGTAAGTGCCCAGGCCAGGCCACTTCGCCTTCACCATCGTACATGTGAGTGGGAAAGATATTGAAAAGCTTCCCTGAGATGGAGACATCTTCACGATTCAAAAAACACCTCGGGGGAAGAAAAATGCAAGATTCCATGAAAGATATGCAAAGGTTCAAAACTTGATGAGAGAACACTGGTTGTCATTAGGACCTCCTTCTAGCAACAAAAATGTTGATGGTGCTTGACCCACCAACATGTCAAGGGGATCCCCTTAGTAAGAAGTCTCAATTAGACCACAAACCATTTGGTGGAGGAGTCCCAACAATGGGTCGTAAGGTAATGCGTTGACCACGATGTCGCACAAAGACAAGTAAGATAATTATGTCAGTAGGAAGGGTTTCACTGATGCAGAGAGTCAAGGAATGAGTATGAGAGGTTCCAACACTTCAAAGGGAGAGGAAGGTGAAGGCGAGTTATAGGTTGAAAGGGATCAATCCCAACTCGGCTAGGAACACACAACACAAATGACATGCACAACTTCCGGTAGAGTAGTCGACACAGATACGACAGTCACAACACACAAGGTAAGATAACACGAACAACACTCACGAATCAGTCCGATATGAGTGTGACGGTTGATATAACCAGGTTCATGAGAAAGGTCTGTCTGATGTTTGACAGAGCAATCAACATGGACGGTGACAACATTAATAACATAGGCAACACATTAACAACAAGATTCATATAATTTCATACAAAATAGTTCATATATAAGTACGTAAGTTAAACAACATATATCATTAAGGCAACCAAAGTAGTCCAACTACAATAACAACATATGCATGAAAATGTGATGAATTTTATTATATAAAGAAGTGTAAGTCACAATCATACAATACACCATGTAAACCTGCTAGCCCCATCAGTGGAACGTTACAGTCACATCTGCCTGCTTCTCTAAAGAGATATTCTAGCTCCATGCAGTGGAGAAGCCAAGGCACATTACAATATTGTCCAAGCCTTATTCAAGGTAGTCTTAGTAGAAGTTTGGCTTACCAAAAACCTATACAATGAGTTATGAGGGACTATTTGTAGAAAAGGGTGGGGCGACCCTTAAAATTCCCCTTTGTGACAGTTCAACTACCCTCATGACTCTTCACCTACTCTATGGCTGTTACATCCAACTGCTGACACTTGACTTACACTTGACATGACTCAACATTACAATGCACATGTACTCATGTGAGACAACATAGCTTCAGTAGGCCTTGCAAGACATCACTGACACTCAGTCCATTGTGGTGAGACCAACTCTTTGACATGCTTGTGATGGTGAAGCTAGTGAGCTGATGCCAAGCTTGGTCGTCTGTGATGGTGCATATGCACCTCATGGTGACATCTTGCTGAAGCGAAATCTTCCCTCTGTTGAAACCGGTGCATTGGTTCGACCCCTTCATCCAACTCGTTTGCTAACATGCACATGGTCTTCTTAGGTGTGGATGAGCCAGCAACACACTGATGCATAGTGTCTGTACTGATCTTTGAGTGTGTGTTGGTGGTCATGCATATCAACCTGCCAAAGTACCCGTTTGGCTCTGGTTGGACTTGCTTCTTGTTTTCACTTTGGTGAGTGTGTTGCATGGGTTGGATTACATGTGTGCACACAATGACATGCATGCTGCTGAATCCCTTGCATGTGATCAACCACACTGCTCACCATGTCTACTCTGTGTTAGCTACTGGGATGGATCTTTAACTTGTCCAGGCACAGTTTCATCCGTAAGTGCACGTTGTGCCCACTTCTATTCCTGATATTGTTGCAACTCATTAGATTGCTTATGCAGCTTCATGTTCTTCTTGAGTTTCTACTTCAGCACATGCAACTACTTCTTTGTTCCATCTTCTACCTTCGCGTGATCTTCATGTAACACCGTCACTTCATATCCTGAGTCTCTAAAGTTGCTTTCATTATCAGTGGATCTTCTTGACCTTGCAACTTTGCTTTGCCTCTATGTTGTCAACAAAATTCCTCTTGTATTCATTATGTTCGCTTCATTCGGTATGATGCCTTCAACTGCTATTCATGATGCTGCTCGCTGTGATGTTGCTGGTTGATGTCCTTGTCCATGAACAAATTTATGTCTTCATGAGTAGGAAATCTCATAGACACTTGATGGATTGCATCCCCAAGCATGCTCTGAATGGTATCTTCATCTTTGCTCTCTTGGAAACCATTATACCTATACTATTGAGAGGATGGTGAACACATGTGATACCTGGAGACATGGAAACACTCATAGAAATAAATTTGTTAGTCAAAAACCAAATTGAACATGAGAACTGACTTGCAACATACCTGGGCGAATGATCATGAAGGTTACACAATTTTGGCCGGGAGGTGAGGAGGCCGACTACCAAGACTGCACAAGGCACATTCCGGGCTGCTGAGAGACTGGCTGACTGGTGGAAATACAAAATGTGCAATCCAGTTGGGCAGTTGGCTACTAGGATTGCACAATGCGTGATTCCAACTGGGAAAGATTGCTGGCCCAGGGACAAATTTGTGTAAATTTTGGGCCAAGAAGCCACTGAACTCCAGAAATGCGTAATTCAGTCCAAGAGGTTAGTGTTGGGCTAGAATTCACAAATATGGAGAGGAAGGTGAGCCTTCCTTCTCTAGATTGTGTAATGCAACCTTGGTGAAGGCAAAGTACGGGCTAAGGTTGGCCCAACTCACCGATGGGCAACTGAAAGCAAGCAAGTCGATCAAATGCATGGCGACACTAGTGATAGCAGAAGTGATAAATAGTGCATGGAAAACATGAATGGAGGATTGACCAAACAGATCAACATGCATGTGGGTGAGACCATTCTTCAGTTGGGCAAACGTCCATGCAAAATAGTTTCATGCATGCAACAATAGTGAGATAGGAACGAAAACTAAAATAGAGCTAGGACAAGCTAGTATACATGTAAACGATAGTAGGCGTTCAAAGAAATCAAGCAAACAACACTCACACAAGCGAATACACAAAAAGCGACATAAATGTGGAACAAGGCATGGGAAGCGAGCTTACCCCAAAAAAGTTGAGATGAATGTGTCGACTGCTCCTAGATGTGATGTGGGATGTTAAAGCTACAAGGTTTATGTGAGGAATAAGCTCTGTAATGTCTGGTTGATGAGTTTTGATAACATCTAGGTTGTGATGCGCATGCCACAAATCTAGGGGAAGCGACACTTGGTGGGAGGTTTCAAAATTTCTCCTTGCATGTAACCTCCAACTGCTAAACATAGATAACTGAAACAAGGGATTCCTTTGCATGCTTCCTTGGGAAAAGCAACCCATGCATGCAAGTCTATTTTTCTAATTCCTGGAGGGAACCGATCAACTCAGTTGCACATGCAAGCGACCGCTCGACTGCTGGAGAAAAATGCACAGTTCTGACTGTAAGCTGGGTTGACTTCCCAAGGGGAATGCACAATTTTTGGGCCCAACCACTGACGGCTACCTAGATTTGCGCAAATCCTGGGCCGAACAACCTGTTGCTGGGAAAAATTGAGCAATTCCTGCTGGGAGGTTTGGCTGGCAAGATTGTGCAATCCTAGAACCCAATAGGCTATCAGAGGGAATTGCGCAATTCCTGGAGGGAAGGCTGGTTACCCTATAGAAATGCGTAAATTTGACTGGGAAGCTACTGAGCTTGTAGCTGGACCAATTCCAGGTGAGCAACCTGTGAAGGGAAAAGATCAACTGTGATCGATAGGCTGCGTTTGAGCAAGAAAGACACTGAAGCTTGAGGACTTGATGAAGAAAGGCAAGTCGTTGTGAAGGTTGGTAGGGAGGCTCCAAAAAAGGCTAAGGCAAAATTTTGGAGGGTGGTTATAGCCGCTACAACAGATTCTTATGACATACAATAGTTCCATAATTGATATCCATGACTCTCTACAAATAATTGATTAATGATGCTTCACACGTTTTTCACAACTCGCTCTCGCATTTGATGATTACAATGCTTGACAGACATAAGGTGAATTATTTCCTTCTTTGAATTTAAGTGTTAATGCATTCTGTACTTGCCATGAAATTGGTGATTATTGGTTCAGTCAAATAATGGATCATGATGGTCTAAAAATTGTGCCTTTTTCCTTGTTTCACCTTGGTGATCATCATCATCTTCTAGATAAGTATTATCAATTACATATCCAGTTCCCTTAATGACTTACAAAGGTTTCAAACCAACAAGTGTGGTTCATCATCAGGACCAGATGAAGAGGTAGACCATGGCAAAGGCTTAAATAGAGAGCAATGTAGAGACTTAATTTTAAGTAATGACTATATTAGAACAATAATATTTAAATTATGATATTAATTTATTAAAAACAAATATTATTAAGTAACGACTATATTACACAACTAGTTTTTGAAAAATAGTACTTAAATAGATTGAAAAAAATTAATCAAAGTCAAACTCTAAGCAGGGGAAGTCGAAATTACAAAAACGAGTCAAGACCCTAATCGAGACAAGATCAAATAAATTGAATATTATGGAAATAAAATAAACTAAAATTTAAAATATAATGGAAAAATAAAAATAATAAAACACCAAGTCAATATATATAATATATATAATATATATATATATATTTATATATATATATACAAAGAAAAGTAATCAATAAATAAAGCAAGGTCAACAATAAAATATGGGGTTGAGGCCCATTAAACAAATAACAAAAATACTAAAGGAGATAACAACAAATAGGATGATAAAATACATAAAAAACACGAAGGATCAATAAAATAAATTCTAATGAAGAATAAATCAACAACAAATACTATAAAAAGAATTCCAATACCTGCATAGATAAACAAACAAACAAAATAAATCCCATAAAGAAGCCTAAAAAACTAGGAGGAAAAGGCAGGGACCCAAATTCTATTCCAACCATCATCTCTATTCAAATTATTGGGTCTTTTTTCAATTTCTATGGCCTCCCTCAATTTACGATGATGGAAATGATTAACCCTAGCAACGACTTGGGCTTCCTCAATGTAGATGTGATGCTTAGATTTATCTTCATGCTCTGCCAAAGCAAAGAAGTGGGTCCTGCCATGCTTGATGTAAGTTACATGCTCAAGAATCCTTGGATTAATCAAGCGACCAGTCTCACCAATGTAGGGAGTTCCAAAAGAGCATGGGATAACATAAACACCCTTCATATTCTTGGGGTTCACTGGGTCTTTTATAGATCTAAGGGAGCTCCGGATGGTATTTAAAGGCCTAAAGGTTGAATCCACCTTATGCTTCCTTAGGATCCTCGCAATCTTGCTAGTGGTACCTTGGATAAAAGAAAGATGAACACCAAAAATTGATCCTTGGTATCTATCTTAGCACTAGGACATTTTTTAGCTCTGAGGAAAGCCTTAGTACATTGGTGTCTACTATACCCATTATTAAATAAAACACTTAGGAGATGTGCTTTCTCTTCATTGAGATGGTTGTCATCAGACACTGTTAAAGCTCTAATTGCTAAGGTGTTGAGAACACCAAGCTTTTGAGCTGGGAAATGATGATAATTAGCATGAAGATATTGTTCCGTATGAGTTTTCTTATGAAATACTTGATGAGAAAAAGAGTCATAATCATTCCTTGAGAGGAGGACGTCAAGGAAGGGCATACTACCATTACATTCAAATTCCATGGTGAATTTTGTAGAACTAGATTGATTGTTAAGATGGAGGAAAAACAGTTCCAAATCTTCTTTACCATGGGACCAAATGACACAAGTGTCATCCACAAACCTTTTCCACATCTTAGGCAAAAGACGAGAAGAAGCTACGGCCTTTGATTCAAAATCCTCCATGAATAGATTAGCCACCACAGGGGAGAGGGCGAAACCCATGGCGACACCGTAAGTTTGCTCATAGAATTCCCCATCAAACGAAAAGAAAGTAGAAGTAAGAAAAATACCAACTAAATAAGTCGTACCAGGATCTTTGATGCGCTTGATGACTTTGATGGCCTCGTTAATAGGGATATTAGTGTAGAGGGATACCACATTGAAGCTCACAATATTTTCATCTGGATCAAGCTTGAAACTCTTTAAATCATTAACAAATGATCCAGAGTCCTTGATGAAGGATTCTGTATGGCCAACAAGGGGTTTAAGCTTCTAGGCTAAGTATTTAGCAAGAAGATAAGTTGGCCCTCCTATCGTGTTGAAAATGGGTCTCAGAGGAGCCCCTTCCTTATGAATCTTTGGCAGACCATAGATTCTAGGGTTAAGAGGGAAACTTTCAATAAGCTTATGACTAAATGAGTTGACCGAGCTACTAGCCTTTATATCAAGAGCCACACTTTTGGAAATCTTCTTAAGGGGATCCTTGTTGAGTTTCCTGTAGCTCCTGCTATTATGGAGGTGGTCCAACATCTTTCGATGATAATCATATTTATCAAGAATAACAAAAACACCACCTTTGTCGGCTTTGAGAACAACAATATTCTTATTATTGTTTAACGATTTGAGAGCATCAAACTTAGGTTTGTTGATGTTGTTATTGGGGGGCTTTGCCTTTCTAAGGACAACTGCACAGTATTGAGGAATGATATCTTTAGTGATGTCCAGTAAGTCTCTAATATCATATCCAATGTCACATATGATATCTTCGACCAAGATATTTCTAGGAGCAAGAGAAAAAATTAAACCTTCCTCCAAAAGACTAAAGACAAGGGGTTAAAAAGAAAATCTAGAGAGATTGACAAGCCTATGATGAACCACACTTGTTGGTTCGAAACGCTTTAGCCAAAAAGTTCTCTTATGTGTTTTATACTGAAATACTTTGCTTAATTCAGTGTGGATCACAAAATCCTGAATACAAAAATTACTACCCTATATGGAAGGGCCACTGCTATTAAAGTTCATCACTTTGAACAATCTTGAGTAAGGGTTTCCAAGTTGAAGACAGATCTGGATTTTCTAAATGATGTAGCGTTAGGTCCCTATAATACTAGTGATTCCCCCATTACTATTTCCATTGTATCCATTATTGTTATTTTGTACCCCTATTTTCTCCATATTGTTATTATTGTGCCCCATAGAAGCCTACTATTGTTATTGTTGTGCCCTTATATTATTATTGTTATGTCGGCTTTGATTATATTGTGACCCCTTAGGCTCCTATATATAGAAATGAGGCTTTGTCATTTGTATCATCCAATAATTGTTCATTTGTGTCATGTAAAGGAGGTTTCCCCCTCGAAGAGGCTAATTTTGAAGGCGTTGATCTCTCTTTTCTTCTATTTTGTGAGCTGGTTGCATAGCATTTGTTATTAGAGGTTTGGATTCTTGGGTTTCGCTACTCCAAACAGGTCATCATGGTATTTTTGCTATAACTTCTTTTTTTTTGCGATGTTTCAGAATCTAAAAAAAAACCCATTTGAGGCAAACTCTCTTTTAACCTCAGCTTTGAATTTTAGATGTTGTCTCACTATAATTTTGGAGATATGATCCAAAGCGGTTAGGGTTTTTGCGGACTCCAGAATTATATTTCAAACAGGTGACCTGGGGAAAATCATCATAACTTTCTCTTTGATCATCACATTGAAATTTCATAAAAGGTTGTAGAAAGATGATGGCTTGTAGTTTTCTTTATATCGGTTTCAAGTCCTAAGGTCGAAACAATGACACGTGGCACTTCATACAAGTTCGCTCTACTAAACCAGTCTATAATAAGGTCATCATGGGATATTCGGAATAAATCTTCCTTGGAGAATCCAATCTTGATCAGACTTGCGGGGTTGGAAAGAGGACTCATAGGGCTACCGCAGGACACAATTTTAGAACATACAGATCCGAAATTACATATATACAATAGATTCAATATCGAGCTCCTACAAAGTGAAAACATGTGTATTGTTTTTTTAAATTTTATATAAGTTTGGTCTAAAAAAATAGTTTGAAGGAATTAAAAGGTAATAGTGAAGAATTATTATCATTAATTGATGTCCCGAACAAAGAAAATGAAAATACCTAGTAAGCAACCTGAAATCTCTAGCATGACTCATGAAGAAGAGGAAGAAATGCAACATGATATATCAAAATTACAAGACCAAGTGCAACATAATTCACTCTCACAAAAAGTAACAAAAGCTAAGATGGATGGTTTAAAGAAAGGAGTGGAAGCTAAGATGGATGGTATAGAAGAAAAACTTAAAGGTGACATGGAAGCTTTGAAGACATCTGACAAATTTACTACAAGAAATTATTACTAATGGCGAAAGAGAGTAAAGAAAAATCATGAGGAGAACAAAAGAAATGTTAATCATGATTTCATAGACTCTAACGGTGGATTGAAGACCCACCATGTTCCAAAGATCAATATGATGAAGTTTTATGGAAATGATCCTATAACATGGATGCTATAGATGGAACAATATTTCGATCTCCATAATGTGCAAACCACACAAAAGGTACACATTGCAAATTTATATTTGGAACCAAATAAGTTTTTATGGTATCTATGGATTTTCTCTTGTAAACAAATTGTCACTTGGGCAATTTTCATGATAGAAATGATAACACATTATGAGGATACAAAAAGCAACACTTTTTTTAGCTAGTTGATAAATCTAAAACAAAAGGGTTCAATGACAGAGCACATTGAGAACTCCAAAAAATTGAATATAAGGGTAAAAGATATTCATGAGAAGCATAAGATCAATGTGGTCATAGGGACTTTAAAGGATAGCATCCAACATGAGGTTCATCTTTGGGAACCTGATTCACTAGAGAAGGCATTTAGGTTGGCAAGAAAAATGGAAAGAAAAATTATGGCAACAACGAAGCCTACCACTCACAACTATAAAGATAGAAGTGTTGTTGTCCCTAGCCTTCCACAACCTACAAGGTTGACACCACAACAATTGGAAGAGAAAAATGCAAAAGGGCTTTGTTACAATTGTGATAACAAATACACTAAAGGTCATAAGTGTGCTGAGAAGAAATTATTTTACATAGATTGTGAAGAGGAGGAAGGAAAGGAACAAGAAACGTCAAAATAAGAGGATATATACCAGGAACAAACCCTAGAGAAAGAAGAAATGAATCCGACCATATTTTGTAATGCATTAGCCAAAATTACCACTCCTCAAACTATCAATATGGAAGGACATATCAAGTAGAAAAAGGTAATAGTGTTGATTGATTCATGAAGTACCCGAAATTTTATTCATTGTAAGATAGCCAAGGAATTGAATTGCTTCCTATATCTAGTACTAGAGTGTCAAGTGAGGAACCATAAATTGCTCTGGAAAGTTCCATAGTATCAAGTTATCCATGAGAGAATATGTATTGAATACCCCAATGATTTCCATTCCAATGGGTGGTGTTGATGTTGTACTAGGATTCCAATGGCTACAATCCTTGGGTACAATAGTTTTAATTTTCAAGAACTTTTCATGAAATTTTCTTTAGAAGGAAAGGAAGTTGAATTGAGGGGTATCACAAAGAAACCAAGAAAGACAATCAACTCTAATGGAATGACAAAGCTTCTAAAGAAAGAACAATGAGGCATAATTGCACAATTATGTTCACTAGAGGTTCCCACATCTAAATCATCTATTTCTCCAGATGTCCAAAAAGTCTCGGACAATCATTACAAGGTATTTGAGACTCCCAAAGGCCTCACACTTATTCATGATCATGATCATGTTATTCATTAATTTCAGGAAGTGTTCCTCCAAACATCAGGCCTTACAAATATCCATATTTCCAAAAGAGTGAAATTAAATGTATGGTTGCAGAAATGCTAGAGGATGGTATAATTAAACCTAGTCAAAGTTCTTTCTCTGCTCTAGTAGTATTGGTGCACAAGAAGGATCGGTCATGGCACATGTGTCCAGATTATAAGGAGCTCAACAAGCTCACTATTAAAGATAAATTCCCCATTCATGTCATTGATGAATTATTGGATGAATTGCATGGATCAATTTGAATCACCAAGTTGGTTCTTTGTTCAGGATATCATCAAATCAAAATGAAGACTGAAGACATTCTGAAAACAACATTTATAATTCATGAGGGGCATTATGAATTTTTGGTCATGCCTTTTTGCCTTACCAATGCACCTTCTACATTTCAAGGTTTGATGAATTCCATTTTCAAAAACTTAGAAAATTTGTGTTAGTATTTTTTGATGATATACTAATCTACAACAAGTCTTGGAAGAATCATGTTCAACATGTTGAAAGGGTGCTCAAACTATTGGAGGAGAAATAATTATATGCAAAAAGCTCCAAATGTTTCTTTGGAGTATAAGAGGTGGAATATCTGGGTCATATTGTATCTCATGAAGGTGGGTGCTCAAACTATTGGAGGAGAAACAATTATATGCAAAAAGCTCCAAATGTTTCTTTGGAGTATAAGAGGTGGAATATCTAGGTCATATTGTATATCATGAAGGTGTGAAGGTAGACCCTACTAAAATTAAATCCATTAAGGAATGGAAAATCCCCACATCCATAAAGCATCTGCTAGGATTTCTTGGGTTGACAGGGTATTATCGCAAGTTTGTTAAGAATTATGGGCAAATAGCAATACCTCTAACAACATTATTGAAGAAAGATGCATTTTTATGGACTCCAGAAGCAATGAAGGCCTTTGAACATTTTAAAGAGGCAATGTGCCAAGCACTGGCCTTAGCTATGTCGGACTTCACAAAAACCTTTATTGTCGAATGTGATGCCTGAGGAAATGTAATTGGTGTTGTTTTAATACAGGAAGAAAGACCCATTTCTTTCAAAAGTCATCCAATCAAAGGAAAGTATTTACACAAAGCTATTTATGAGAAGGAAATGTTGGCAATACTAAATGCACTTAAGAAATGACAACCCTACCTAATGGGAAGGCACTTCAAGGTAAAAACGGATCATGATAGTCTTAAATACTTTTAGAACAGATATTATCTTTAGAAGAGAAACAAAAATGGGTCACAAAGATGTTAGGTTATGAATTTGAAATCATCTACAAAAGAGGGAAGCAAAATGTTGTGGCAGATGTACTCCCAAGAAAGGATGAGGATGTGGAAGCATTGCTTTACACCATTTCTATTATCCAACCAAATTGGATTAAAAAAGCAAGGGATGAATGACGAAGAAGTGTGGGCACTCATTCAAAAGTTACAACAAGATCCCAGTACGTCTGATACATTTAGCTGGAAAAATGATTAGTTATGGTACAAAGATCGCTTATACCTCTGTAAGAATTCCCAGCTAAAACAAAAGATTCTTATGGATTTGCACACCTCTCCCTTAGGAGGGCACTCAGTATTTTTAAAAACTTACCACAGGGTTAAGAAGGAAAGTTTTTGGAATGTTTGGTTTGCCAACAAAATAAAGTTGAAACAATTAAGACCTTAGTCTATTACAACCTTTATCCATTCCAAGCTAATGTTGAGAGGAGGTTTCAATGGATTTTATCACAGGTTTACCCAAATCTAAGGGAAAGAGTGTCATCATGGTGGTAGTTGACAAACTTACCAAGTATGCACACTTTTGTGCATTATCACATCCATTTAAAACCAATACAGTTTCTACTACATTTATGGAAACAATTCAAAAGCTACATGGAAACCCAAAGATTATTGTAAGCGACAGAGATCCCATTTTCACTGGAAATTTTTGGACAAAATATTTTCTTGTCTTGGTACTCAGTTAGCTCATAGCTCATCTCATCATCCTCAATTTGATGGGAAAACTGAGATAGTAAACAAATGTTTGGAAGGATATCTTCGTTCCTTTGTATATGATCAACAAACACAATGGGTCAAATGGTTTCCTTCGGCTGAATGATGGTATAAAACTTCCTTCCATACTGTAGCAAAAAATGACCCCATTTATGGAACTTTATGGATATCATACACCATCCATCACATCATATTTAAGAGAAAATTATAAGGTTCAAGTAGTGGAAGATCACATCGAGCATCAACAACAAGTTCTCCAACTCTTAAAGGATAACCTCACTTTGGAGCATAGTAGAATGAAACAACATGCATATCAACATCATAATGAAAGAAGTTTTGATGTAGGTGACTAGGTATTCCTAAGGATACAACCATATAAACAAATGTCCCTCAAGCAAGCTAAGAAGGATAATAAATTATCACCAAAGTATTATGCTTCGTACAAGGTGTTGCAAAAGATTGATACTATGGCATACAAATTGGAGCTTCCTGCAGCTTCCCGAGTGAACCTATTTTTCCATATTTCATGCCTAAAGAAGGTTATAGGTGACAAACTCCCAGTTCAAACAATATTGCCAGAGCTTGATGAGGAAGGAAAAATCATATTGAAACCTGAAGCAGTCATAGAAACAAGAACTCGATAGCTATGAAATTGATCAATTTCAGAGTATCTCATCAAGTGGAAGAACTTGCCCACTAAAGATTCCACATGGGAGGATTAGAATTTTATATAGAAGCATCCGGAACTACTCAATCATTGAGGAAAACACTTTTTTGAAGGAGAGGGGCATGTTAGGTCCCTATAATACTAGTGATTCCCCCATTACTATTGTCATTGTAGCCCTTATTGTTATTGTTGTACCCATATTGTCCCCTTATTGTTATTATTGTGCCCCATAGAAGCCCACTATTGTCATTGTTGTGCCCTTATATTATTATTGTTATGTCGGATTTGATTATATTGTGACCCCTTAGAATCCTATATATAGAAAGGAGGCTTTGTCATTTGTATCATCCAAGAATTGTTTATTTGTATAATGTAAAGGAGATTTCCCCCTCGAAGAGGCTAATTTTGAATGCGTTGATCTCTCTTTTCTTCTATTTTGTGAGCTAGTTGAATAACATGTAGAGACTCTTTCCTTGTTCCTTCGTTCGCTCAGATTAAGAATGCTCTAAATAATTCTATTTACTTTCGTATTTTTCTTAATGCTAGCATGGCGTTGGTTCATTTGGAGATTGGTAGGGTGAGAAAGGTTTTGGATTTCATTTCTCATGATTTATTGTCTCTCCATTTGGAACTTTCAAATAAGATCTCTTCTCCCCTTTGGTCAAGGATAGAGGCATGCTCGACAGTGAAATATACTCGTCTGGAAGAAATATGGAAAGTAAAGAAATCTAAGAAGTTCAGTAAGCTCTCAGATATATTGATCTCACAACCTAATGAGTTTAGTTTCTTTTGTGGTCCTTCCAGAAGCAGAATTAATTGTAATGAAATATCCGCTCTCCGATCTTGGGTTGATAATGTTTCTCACCCTTCCACCATCAAGGGTGAAGCTGGAACAGTGTCATGTTTCGGCTGTAATAACTTTTCAAATTCACCGGTTTGGATTCCCTTAGGTTCATTGTTCGTTAATTATTCTTTGGTTTCGAAAATATTGGAAGTGGTTCTATTAATAATAATATTCAGTTTAATAATATAATAATAATAATGATAATAAATAAATAAAATGTATAATAATAATATCACTGGGCTTAATAATAATAATATGATTAATGTGGTTAGTGACTCTGTTTTCAATGCTGATAATTGTAATAATAATAGGATTGGTAATAAGACTATAAGTTTGGATAATATTGTTTGTCCTAATTTTATTTCCTCTTCTAGTAATAGGGTTGTCAATCTCTCTAGCTTTTCTTTTGATCCCCCTATCTTTAGTCTTTTGGCGAAAGGTTTAAATTTTTCTCTTGCTCCTAGAAAAATCTCGCTCGACGATATCATATGTGACATTGAATATGGTATTAGAGACTTACCAGATGTCACTAAAGATATCATTCATTAAGACTTTGAGGTTGTCCTTAGAAAGGAAAAGTCCCCCAAGAACAACATCAAAAATCCTAAGTTTGATGCTCTCAAATCATTAAACAATAATAAGAATATTGTTGTTCTCAAAGTTGAAAAAGGTGGTTTTGTTGTTATTCTTGATAAAGATGATTACTGTCAGGAGATGTTGGACCACCTCCATAATAGCGGGAGATATAGGAAACTCAACAAGGATCCCCTGAAGAAGATTTCCAAAAGTGTGGTTCTTGCTATAAAGGCTAGTAGCTCGGTCAACTCATTTAGTCATAATCATATTTAAAGTTGCCCTCTTACACCCAGAATCTATGGCTTGCCAAAGATTCATAAGGAAGGGGCTCCTCTAAGATCCATTGTCAACACGATAGGAGGGCCAACTTATCTTCTTGCTAAATATTTAGCCTAGAAGATTAAATCCCTTGTTGGCCATACAAAATCCTTTGTCAAGGACTTTGCATCGTTTGTTAATGAGTTAAAGAGTTTCAAGCTTGATCCAAATGACAATCTTGTGAGCTTCGATGCGGTATACCTCTACACTAATATCCCTATCAACGAGGCCATCGAAGTCATCAAGCGCATCACAGATCCTGATTTTGAATCTCCCCTCTCCCTTGTGGTGGCTAATCTATTCATGGAGGATTTTGAATCAAAGGCCTTAGCTTCTTCTCATCTTCTGCCTAAGATGTGGAAGAGGTTTGTGGATGAAAATTGTGTCATCTGGTCCCATGGTAAAAAAGAGTTGGAACTGTTTTTCCTCCATCTTAACAATCAATCTAGTTCTATAAAGTTCACCATGGAATTTGAATGTAATGGTAGTCTTCCCTTCCTTGACGTCCTCCTCTCAAGGAATGATGATGGCTCTTTTTCTCATCAGGTATTTCGTAAGAAAAATCATACAGAACAATATCTTCATGCTAATTCTCATCATTTCCCAACTCAAAAGCTTGGTATTCTCAACACCTTAGCAACTAGAGATTTAAGAGTTTCTGATGACAACCATCTCAATGAAGAGAAAGCACATCTCCTAAGTGTTTTTTAATAATGGGTATAGTAGACACCAATCTACTAAGGCTTTCCTCATACCTAAAAAAGGTCCTAGTGCTAAGAAATATACAAAGGATTGATTTTTGGGTGTTCATCTTCCTTTTTTCGAAGGGATCACTGACAAGATTGCGAGGATCCTAAGGAAGCATAAGGTGGATTCAACCTTTATGCCTTTAAATACCATCTTGAGCTCCCTTAGATCTGTAAAAGACCTAGTGGACCCCAAGAATATGAAGGGTGTTTACGTTATCCCATGCTCTTGTGGGACTCCCTACATTGGTGAGACTAGTCGCTCGATTAATCAAAGGATTCGTGAGCATGCCACTGACATCAAGCATGGCACGACCCACTCCTCTACTTTGGTAGAGCATGCAGATAA
This sequence comes from Pinus taeda, assembly GCA_000404065.3. Lineage (NCBI taxonomy): Eukaryota > Viridiplantae > Streptophyta > Pinopsida > Pinales > Pinaceae > Pinus > Pinus taeda. Next base: position 118,458 of record APFE031429208.1, on the reverse strand, counting down.
ATCTAAGCATCGCCTCTGCATTGAGGAGGCCCAAGTCATTGATAGGGTTAGTCATTTCCATCATCGTAAATTGAGGGAGGCCCTAGAAATTGAAAAAAAAACCTAATAATTTGAATAGAGATGGTGGTTGGGATGTTAGTAGAAGTTGGGTCCCTATCCTGTCCTCCTAGTTTTTTAGGCTTCTTTTTGGGATTTATTTTGTTTATTTGTTTATCTATGTAGGTATTGGTGTCCTTTTTATATGTATTTGTTGTTGATTTTCCTTCATTAGAGTTTATTTTCTTGATCCTTTGTGTTTTTTTATGTATTTTATCATCCTATTCATTCTTAACTCCTTTAGTATTTTTGTTATTTGTTTAATGGGCCTCAACCCCATATTTTATTTTTGACCTTGTTTATTTGTTGATTACTTTTCTTTGAATATAATATATATTATATAATATATATATTATTATATTTATTATATTATATATATATATATATATATACCTATTTTTTTTTGTTTGTTTATATTTTTTTTTTTTTTTGTTGTGTTTATTTATTTATTTTTTTTTAATTAATTTAAATAAATATTGTTTTTCAAAAACAGCCGTTAATATAGTTGTTACTTATTCATTTTTGTTTTAATATTTAATAAATTAATATCACAAGTTAATATATTGTTCAATATAGCCCTTACTTTTATGCTTTTAACCTGCCAAGACGATACAGAATACAAATATGTGAAGAAACTTACCCAGACCATAGAACAATGAGAAATAATAGCAAGTATTTTATTATTCAGAAAGCAATTTTCACTTGCCTCTTTGCGGGGGGGTGGGGGGGGAGGCAACCTCCAATAGAGCTGAGCTCAATTACAAAATAAGACACAATGCTCCTCGAGGGGAGTCTTTATCCTTTATATAGGATTCATACATGCAATACCATGGTTCTTATTAATACCATTTATCTAATATCATGACCCATTTGCAACTAACTGTGGTCCCTTCATTAAATGCGAGTTAACCACTTACAATCATTAATATGGGTTTTATTGACTCTTTACTTAACTATACTATGACTCGATCCTATTACATAAATAAGGGGGTTAGGGTTGGACTCTAACATGCCCTCCACCATAAGAATAACCTTGTCCTCAAGGCTGAAGTTGCGGAAACTGTTGAAGGATAGTGGTTGGTTCCCAGGTTGCATCTTACGGAGAGGTTTCTTTCCACTTGATGAGGACTTCCTTGATCGTGTGGCCACGATGGTGCTGTTCTCGTGTGTGAAGAACCTATTCGGGTTGGAGCCAGATTAACCCTTCTTCATCCACTTCAGGTAGATTGGTTTGAATTTTGCAATGGTTCCCAATCACTTTCTTGAGGCATGAGACATGGAAGATTGGATGGATTTTTGTAGTGGGTGGAAAAGCTAGCTTATAGGCAACTTCTCCAATGCGTTGAAGTACTTGATACGGTCCGTAGAATTTTGGAGATAATTTCTGACAACCCTTGTCTTTGATTGATGTTTTCTTATATGGTTGCAACCTAAAAAATGACCGATCCCCTTCTTGAAATTGGTGTTCTAAGCGATGTTGATCTGCCTATTGATTCATGCGGTTTTGGGCTTGATGAAGATTCTCTCTAAGGTGGGCCATGGTTGTGCAGTTTTGTAGGAGTTGATCCACTGCTTGTACCTTCAAGCATCACTTGACATAAGAAGTAGGGGAAGAAGGGAGTTTACCATAAATTGCTTCATATGGAGTCATTTTAGTGGTGGCATGATAGTTGGTGTTATACCACCATTCAGCTAGAGGTAACCACTGTACCCAGAGATGTTGCTTTTTTGAAGTGAAACACCTAAGGTAGGTCTCCAGACATTTGTTGACTGCTTCAGTTTGACCATTAGTTTGTGGATGATAAGAAGTACTGAGTTGTAGTTGGGTGCCTTGTAGCCAAAAGAGTTCCTGCCAAAAGTTACTGGTGAAGATCAGGTCACGATCAGTCACAATGGAAGTGGACATGCCATGCAATTTGAAGATCTGATCCATGAAAGATTGAGCGACTAAAGTCGGTGTAAAAGGGTGGGGTAGGGAGCAAAAATGAGAATACTTAGAAAGTTTGTCCACAACCACCATGATCATTGACTTGTTTCTTGACTTTGGAAGACCCCCTAGGGCTCAATTGCAGTATTCCTAAGCAAGGTTTATGCGCTCAACAACAAATCCCATGGTTTAAAGATGCTAGAACATGTCTCTAGCCAATTTTTTTTTTTTACTAAAAATTGGAGATCCCACCGGCCCTGGAAAGTGCTCTGGTACCACTTGTTATGCTCTTAACCTACAATACGATACTAGAATACCAAATATGCGAAGAAATATACCCAGAACATAGAACAATGAGAAATAACAACAAGTATTTTATTATTCAGAACACAATGTTCACTTGCCTCTTCGAGGGGGTAACCTCCAATGGAGCTGAGCTCAATTACAAAATAAGACACGATTCTCCTCGAGGGGAGTCTCTATCCTTTATATAGGATTCATACATGCAATATTATGGTTCTTATTAATACCATCTATCTAATACCATGGCCCATTTGCAACTAACTGTGGTCCCTTCATTAAATGCGGGTTAACCACTTACAATTATTAATATGGGCTTTATTGACTCTTTACTTAACTATACGATGACTCGATCCTATTACATAAATAAGGGGGTTAGTGTTGGACCCTAACAGTTACTTAAAATTATGTCTCTACATTGCTCTCTATTTAAGCCTTTGCCATGGTTTGCCTCTTCATCTGGTCCTGATGATGAACCACACTTGTTGGTTCGAAACGCGTCACCCAAAAATTTCTCTTATGTGATTTACATCGAAAGACTTTACTTAACTTTATTTTTATGTCTTTGAGGTATTTTATAAAACAATTTTTATGAAAATCGTAATAAAACAATTTTAACACATTTCTTCAAATGCTTTGCATGCAAATAGACATAGATAAGCTATAAAACTACTATCACACAACAATGCTAACATGAAAAAATACTATCCCCATCCGCAAAACAATAATTTTATTAGGGAATTTCATCAAACAATTTGTATGCAATGAATCGTTAAAATATATAGGAATTTATTCAAACACTTTGCATGCAAACTAATATAGAAATTTCCTCAGGAACTATATCCTAAATTACAGTAGTCTGAGTTTTCAAAACTAAACCAGATGATCAATGGGAGTTTATCTCACAATGGTTCAAGTTTCAACCTCTAGAACTTCGCAGATTAAAAGTTATAGCAGAAATTCCAACATGTCCTATTTGATACATGATTTTAGGAGGATCCAAAAAGCTCGAATTCATCTAATCATATATCCTAAAATATTGTGACCCAAGATATGAATGTTAGACTAGATGATCAACAAGATTTTCACACACTATGGTATATTTTTTAACTTTTGGAACCTCCCAAAAAAAACGTTATAGGGGAAATTCCACATGACCTATTTGATGCATGATTTTAGGAGCATTCAGGTGAGTTCCTTTGATCATATATCCTAAAATATCATGACCCAAGATCTAAAAGTTGGGCCAAACAATAAATGTTATTTCCCCTCACTATGGTCCAAGTTTAAGCTTTTGGAACCTCCTAGAAGAAAAGTTATAGTAGAAATGGCAACATGACTTCTTTAAAGAAAAATTTAGAAAGCTTGTATTCCTCAACGAGTGTTATTACAAAATTAATACATATAGAAAGCTACAACCAAATAGTATAATGATGACATCCATGATAAATTTGTTGAAGGTAAAATGCATGTACATATAAACTTGTTGAAAAGAGCAATTAAATAATCGTGCATGTCCCTAAACCATCTATGCTAGAAATTTCATTAACACCGAAATAAATATTTCTCTATTGCAATCAAAAAACTATAGGAAACTAAAGGAGTGTTAGCCATGTTCCACCCCACCATAGGCTCACTTGTGTTGCATTTTTTCTCAGTTGGCTATCCCCATGCCAAATCTTGATGCACTGAGGAGAACTTAGCTCAAGGGTATTTCACATCAAAAGTGAAGGCCATTATCCTTCACACACACACACACATAAAAACTTAGTGATCAATGTTTCCATCTTGGACCAAGCTTTTCATTCATAAAAATACTATGTAGGTCTACACAACACAAGGGAGCCTTTAAATGATCTATATAGTCCCTCAACTCTCCCTTCTTCAATGCTCTTTGTGCCACGCATAAACTAGACAACTCCTAATCGTCAAATCCATCAAGTCCAAGAAAAAAGTAGTACAACACATTCAATTCCTATTACACAAGTTGACACCAATTCTCATGCCAATTCAAATTTACAAGTGTGAGAGAGATATGTATGAGAGAGTAATAGAAAATAGAAAATATAGATGCTTAAGAAGCAAGAAGAAAAACCCCTTGATTACTCCTCCCTCTTACTTTTATAATTGCACCTTGACCCTTTATCTTCCCAACTTTTCAACTTCTTGAGAAGATTAACCATCACATCACAAGAAAATATTCACCCAAGGTATATTTTGTTGAAATTTGGGTAAATTAGAAGGAATTTTCGAGCGGAGAAAACCCATCAAAATTTATTTGGTTTGGAAAAGTACCCAAGTGGTTGGAGTTTTGGACCCAAAATTGTGGGTTGGGACCTAAGTTAACAAATCAATTATTAAATGGTTGAGTGGGTAAAGCCCTAAAGGAACAAGGGTTCCCTAAATAACCTAAAGGAAAAGTATAAATATAGAGCTTATGCAGTGGAAAATGACACACATTGTGAAGGATAACAGTTTGGGGTGAAAGATCTCTAAAGAGGGTCGAGCTCTATTCATGGAGGCTAATATATACCGAATATAAGCTACAAGAGCATGTAAACAAGTTTGTCCAAGATGTCAAGCTAAGGATTTTCCAAGAAGGAGTAAGCCAAGTATTTTCTAGAGTATTTTGTTACTGGTCTAAGGTGAAAAACCCTAGCAGTAAACAAGAAAGGGAAGTCTGTGGTTGGAGAAGGGGGGCAAGGCCTATTTCAAGCCTAGTGAGTCCAACCATAGGGTTATACTTAGGTTTCAAGGACATCCACTGGGAGTAAAGGTTAGTCATAGGGTTTTCATGGTGGACAAAGTTGGTTGGAGTTGTGTGACAATAGGTCAAGGGTAGGACAGGGGCATGACCAAGGTATTAAGGGCTAGAAGAGGGTTGGATCATAGGTTAAGGGTTGTTGTAGTAGCTGCGTGAGGTCTGGAACAAAAAGGACATGCAATTGTGGGTCTACTAGAGGTTGGTCGAAGTATATTTATTAAGGAAAAAACCCTAAGGAACATGTCGAGGCATGACTAGGGTTGCTAGTGAATAATTCAAGGCCTTAAATAAGGAATTCAAGGTAGAAAGGGGCCTACAATAGCTGGTAAAAGGCTACCAAAATTAGGACCAGAGATATGGTATAACAATACACTATGAATGATGGAAATCATGGCCTAAGAAGAGGAAGGATTAGGTTGGATGAGATGAACAATAGTACATATGGTTGAAGGAAGAATCTTCTATGGAAAGCTAGTAGCGTGTGGGATGAAGGAACTAGACTAGATTTGAGAAGTGTTGAATTTTTGTAACTATGGTCTGTCTTCATATTGCATATTTGAGTCATTTATGTATTTGTAAGCATGTTATCATGCTAGAACAAAAAGAAAAATATTTTTTAGTCATGTCACTTTTGGACTTTTGAAAAAGAGAGAATTTGAATTTTTGAAATAAAATTGTGGCTCCAAATTAACCATGTCGACCTCCTCCTAGTCAAGTCAGCCAACTAAATAGTTCATGTAATCTCCAATAAAGTCACACCCATTTGACCTCAAGAAAACCTATAAAAAGGCATCATTTCATCCCTTTCATAACAAGCAACTTGGTCATCTCTAAGGTCAGCAAGAAAGTGGTTTGAAGCCAGTGAAAGGAAATATTCTAAGGTAGGGAATAAGGTATTCTCTAAGGCTAGCGAAGGGCCTATTTTGAGGTAGAAAAGTGTTATTTCTAAAGTATAAAAGTGTCATACTCTAAGGCAGCAAAATATGAGGTTAAAAGGTTGATATTATGAAGCAATGAATTTATGTGGAAAGACCCTTTCTATAGAAGGCATAAGGAAAACTTCAATGCAAACCTAATCAGATAGTTTAGTGGGAAAATTGAATTAACTAGGAGGATGGGCTAGGTTTGACCTTGTTGTTGACCTAGATGTATCTCTGTTGAATTGAAGATTTATCTATTGAAAAGGTTGTTGGGTTTTTCCTCATGTAGGTTTTCCTAAGGTAAATCCTTGTGTTCTTTTTGTGTGGTTATCTTTTTATGATCCTACTATTTTAAATGATATATTGTTCATGTATTATGTGTAATATTCTTAATGATGAAATCATGGATAATAATGTGTAAGAGAATTAAACCATCAAAGTAAATTATCAATATATAAGACTCTTTAAAATTATACGTGGTATCAAAGGTTGGTGTAAGAGCATCCCTAAAAGAGGAAAGCATTTGTCAACAAGCCCTAAATCCTTAGAAGACCAACAATTCTCAGAAGACCAAGAGCATCCGAATTAATCTCAAACCCGAAATCGGTATCAATATAAATGATCAGATTAAGGATCACATTGATTTCTTTAAAGCAAGATTGAAAGGGTTAAAGACTAAACAATCCTTCTTATGAAGTTCTCAAACCATAAGAAAGACATGATCTATTTTGAGGATCGAGAAACTTAGGAATTCATAAAAATTATCAAACCACAACTGTTTTAGATTGAAAAAGAAAGGACCGAAGTCCTATCTCAGAACCTCAGTACATATGCCTTAGAACGAATCTGAATTTTGATCACGAGACTGAAAGTAAAATAAGGACTATCTTTTTCCAAATCATTGCATTTGTGAAGGTCTAGGTCAAATTACCTTAGTCCAAGTCTCAGCCTTGTTGCTCAAAACTGAAAGGCCCCAGGGCTATTAGTGGAAGGTCGAATAACCTCGGGCATGGCATTGAAAAATGACATTAGATATATTAATTTGTTTTGAAATCTTTTTATGTAACCCCAGGTCACAAATAAGGATACACTCTTGAAGCAAAGAATTATCGATGAGAGAAGCTTGAAATTACTCTTGAGCTTGAAATCCACATTCTAAAAAGAAGTCATGAAGCATAACCCTTGTGTCTAAGGCTAGCGAAAATTAGACATGTAAGATCTTAGATAAATACCTACCTACCTTTTAATTTAGTTTCAAAAACAAGTCTTACTTGATCTATGCCTTCAATGATTCATGCCAAAATGAAATGGAGACCACTGAAACCTTACTTGTAAAATAAAGTTTTGATCCACTATGGAAGGCCAAGCACACTACAACAAAACAAGAAATTTGCGCCAGATTTAGCACCAGATTTTAGTGCAATTTTTTCTCAATTGGGATGAGTACCTTGGCGTTAAATCTAGCTCTATTGTACAATTTTTAAAGCATCCTTTTTGTGCCAAATTTTGCATCTTTTTTTACACCAAATTTTGCATCCCTTTTTGCATCAAATTTTTCTCCAAGATTTGTATTTCGTTTTAGAATAGGTTTTTCTTCTAGTTTTGTGCCATTTTTTGCATCTATTTTTGCATCATTTTTTGCTTCCTGTTTTTTGCCATTCTTTGTTTCTAGTTTTATGTCATAATTTGCATCGAGTTTTACACCATCTTTTGCATCTGATTTAGAGCCTTTTTTTGCATCCTACTTGTGTGAGTTTTTGCATCTAGTCTTATGCCATTTTTTGCTTCCAATTTTGTACCTAATTTTACATCTGTTTTGCGCCAGTTTTTCTGCCTCTTTTTGCACCATTTTTTGCATCCAATTTTGCACCATATGTTGAATCTGATTTAGCGCCAAATTTTGGATCCATTTTGCACCATTTTTGCATCCAATTTTGCGTTTTATTTGTCTCCCTTTTTTGCATCCTATTTTTCACCATATTTTGCATCTTATTTTGCATCCAATTTAGCATCATTTTTAACGCCATTTGTTGCATCGAATTTTGCATCCTTTTGAGTATCTAAATTTGCATCCTATGTTGAACCATGTGTTGCGTCCACCTTTGTATCCCATTTTGTGTCTAATGTTAAGTTCAATTTTGAACCATTTTTTCGTCTACTTCTGCATCTGTTTTTGCACCAAGTTTTGAATCATTTGTTGCAACTCATTTTGCATCCAATGTTGTATCTCAATTTGCATCCAAATTTGAGCCATTTTTATGCCCATTTTTGCACCATTTTTTCTACTTTTGTGTCCAATTTTGCATCCTTTTTTCTGCCACATTTTGTGTCCACATTTGCATCTCATTTTGCACCTAGATTTTAGTTTGTATTTTCATCTAGTTATGCATCATTGTTGACATCCTTGGTTTCACCCATTTTTAGTCCCATTTTGCATCCTAATTTTACACCATTCTTTGCATTCTCATTTTGGTGTCTATTTTTTCATCATTGTTTATGCCCAATTTCGTATCCTTTTGTATGCCCTATTTTGTTCCCTTCTTTGTGTCTAGTGTTGCATCATTTTTTAAAACCATTTTTGTGTCATTATCTGCATCTTGTTTTGATGGCTTAGTGTTGCATCATTTTTTAAAACCATTTTTGTGTCATTATCTGCATCTTGTTTTGATGGCTAATGTAACATCCAATTCTACTCCCAATTTCGCATCTATGGTTACATCCACTTTAGGCTTCTCGTTTAGATTTTTACTTTTATTTCCATTTATGACCCCATTTATGGGTTCATTTTACTAATTTCAATTACATAGTGAAATATATTACAATTTCTAAATATCATTTTTTTATACGATTTAATGCACGGTTATATGAACATAATGTGAAATTTTCTCACACGAAATTCTACTATAATAACTAATTTATTTCTCCTACTTATTTATCACAATAAGTTATTTACGAAACCCTTTAGTAAACATTAAAATAAATTCTACTGCAGTTATCACATAATTACATAGAGAAAATAACAGTGATATACAAGCACAAGAATCAATCACATCAACACAGTTGTTTTTGGACAATTGTCCCTGGAAAAACCTAATGTGGGAAAACCGGTGCAGTAGATGAGGTTTTATTTATTAATCTTCAACAACAATAGCTTTACAAGGAATGATTCTACAGAAAAATGAGGCTCTTCAAAGAGAAACACTTGAGACAAAGTTTCTCCTCCTCTTGGAGAAGTTCTGACAACGTGGAGACCCTTCACCCACTTCTACGTCAATCTGCGTCAGTCTGCGTGAGGACTGCATCTCCAATGGTGTTGTCTCCCTGCTCTTCCCTCTGCGTTGTCTCTTGAATGCCATGCTTCACCTCCTCCTCAATCTCTAACTTTTGCTAATGCCCTCCTCTTCCTTCACCCCACAACTCTCCCTCTGAAATCGAACTCCTCCTTGAGAATCAATTTCCCTAGGGTTACTGAGTATTTTTCTGGTGTATCTCCAAATTACTCTCAAATCTTCTCTTATACTTTTCTTGTTGATGAATCAACGACCAAGATTAAATCCCTAATCAACGGCTAAGATTAAAACAGACTTGATACTCGTCTCTTAGAAGCTTCTCACCCATATATTTATTAATATACATTAATATTTTTATTTTCCTAAGTTTAGACTTAGGAACCCATTAAAAAAATATTAATTATTTTAATAACTCTTCATGGGGGTCGAATTTCTCCAAACAATTTCTGGACCTTGGAGATCTCATGTGTTCTACCCCCTCCACAAAATTTCGGAGCTAGAGCACATCCGATGCTACCTAAAATCAACACTCCCTCTTAGCGAGGAATGTGCTCTAGCAATACTTCCCAATAGAAGCATCACATTGATCCACATCATTGGTCCTCTACACTATTTATGCTCAACCTACTACCCCTCACCTACTATGCTGCTGCAACCTATATTGTTTCCCATGACACTGCAACTGTCACAACTACATCTGTATTGCAACTCCCTCTAAATGTCCTGCATCATGTTGCCCATAGCACTTCCACTTCTAACTGCTACACTATAACTCCTTATACTATAAAATTTTGCTACTGAAATAGATTCTTCACCATCCCCATATTCTCCCTGAAACAAACAAACTTTGTTCTTCCTAGAGCCTTGGTGAGGATGTCTGCCACCTGTTCTCCTGTTGGCGTGTACCTCAACTGTACTACTCCTCGTTGGGCAGAGTCTAACGAAGTGAGACCTAATATCAATGTGCTTTGACTGATCATGAAAGACTGGATTCTCAAAGAGCTTGATGCAACTCTGATTATCACACAAAATACTAGTCGCTTCCATCTTTCTCCTGAATAGATTCACAAGAAGTTTCCTAATCCATATGGCTTCGCATGAAGTTGTGCTAGTTGCCATATATTTAGCTTTAGCCGAGCTCAGAGCCACGAATTTCTATTTCCTACTACACTAGGAGATCATTCCTGATCCAATTTTGAAATAGTACCCAGTGTTACTTTTCCAATCTACTGAACTTCCAGCCCAATCTGCATCAGTGAACCCACACAACCTTATGTCATTGCCTTGGGTGTATAATAGTCCATGCTTGACTATTCCTCGTATATAAATGATAACGTGCTTGGTTGTTTCCCAGTGCACCCTCTTTGGTTCCACCATGAACTGGCTGAGGGTGTTGATAACGTAACAAATGTTTGGCCTGGTATTGACTAGATACATCAAGGACCCTATGAGTGTTTGTACAAGGTGGGATCGAATTCTTTATCTTCGAATGCATCAATATTCTTCCAGTTGGTGATCATTGTATTATCCATAGGTATATAGTCCTGCATTCTGAATCTTTTCAAAATATCTATAGCGTATCTCCCTTGTCCAAGGAAAATTTCACCCTTCTGCTGCCAAACTTCCAACCCCAGGAAATAATGCATCCATCCCAAGTCCTTCATGTCGAATTTTGTGGCTAGGTTCTCCTTGCAATATTTGATGAGCCTAGATGAGCCTGTCAGAAAAATATCATCCACATATAACACTAGGATTAGAGGTTCATTCTCTACAACAAGATAGTAGAGATTAGGATCTACGTCACTCTTGACGAATCCCATCTTTTGCAAGTAGCCAGAAATTCGACCATACCATGCTCTAGGTTCCTATCTAAGTGCATAAAAGGGTTTCTTCAACCCGCATACATGAGGTTCTCCTTGCAATATTTGATGAGCCTAGATGAGCCTGTCAGAAAAATATCATCCACATATAACACTAGGATTAGAGGTTCATTCTCTACAACAAGATAGTAGAGATTAGGATCTACGTCACTCTTGACGAATCCCATCTTTTGCAAGTAGCCAGAAATTCGACCATACCATGCTCTAGGTTCCTATCTAAGTGCATAAAAGGGTTTCTTCAACCCGCATACATGAGATTTCTTCTCATGTGTCTCAAAACCCCTTGGTTGTTCAATGTATACTTCTTCTTCTATCACCCTGTTCAAGAACATCGTCTTGACATCAATCTGGTGAATCACCCATGCCATATGTGCTGCAAGGGATATCACGGATCTAATAGAAGTATACCTGGCTACTGGGGTGAAGGTTTCTTTGCAGTATATCCCTTCCTTCTAAGCATACCCCTTAGCAACAAACCTGGCTTTGTATTTTTCCACACTGCCATCTGCAATATATTTGACTTTGTAGAGCCATCGCGACCCTACAACTGACTTGTCCTAAGGCCAGGTACCACTTCCGAGACATCATTGACCATTATGGAACTATATTCCTCCACCATCGCATCTACCCATACTCGATGCTGAATGGCCTCCCGAAAACTAGAGGGTTCTCCAACCTGAGCTACCAAGGCTTGGTATATGTATGGCTATCTAAGCTCCCTTCTCTTATTCCTGGGTGTCTCGACGAAATCCTCTGCATCTCATAGTATCTATCAAAGTTCTTGATTTTTTCTACCACTAATAGTGGGTATATCTATCTTCTCCTCCTCTTCCTGAGGCTCGACCTCTGGATTTTTGTCTTTAGGAGAAATACTAGTGCTAGTTTCAGCTAGTCAAAGTGGCTGGACCAACGGATCATCCTTTAACTGCTCTTCGAAAGGCATTTCTCGGGATTTTCTGAAAGCTCTATCCTCCATGAACTTTACATCCAATCAAATTACGATCTTCCTATTCCCTGGAAGATAAAATCTATATGCCTTATCATTCTCACTATATCCCACCAGATATCCTTTCTCCACAGTCTGATCCAATTTCTTCCTCTTTTCTTCGGGTACATAGCAGTATGCCAAACTCCCAAATATCTTGAAAGGACTCACCTTAGGCTTCTTACTGGTGAATACACTCTCTGAAGTAATCTTACCTAATGCCTTGTGAGGATTCCTATTTTGGATATACATTGTCGTGTTGCATGCTTCTGCCCATAGAAACTTGGGCATATCCCAATCATACAACATTTCCCTAACTGCTTCAACAATAGTCTGGTTCTTCCTTTCTTCTACTCCATTCTTCTCTAGATTATAGGGGTTGTCCACTCCCTTCTGATGCCTTCCCTTGCACAAGAATTAATGAAGTCCTTGTCGATGTATTCTCCACCATTGTCTGAGCACAATATCTTTATCTTCTTTCTTGTTAGATTCTCAACTAGAGCCTTGAACTCTTTGAATCGACAAAAAACCTCATCCTTGGTTTTTAGAAAGTAGATCCAAGTCTTTCTGGAACAGTCATCAATGAAGGTGACGAATTATTCAACACCGCTAAGAGCTTTTATGGATATGGGTCCGCAGATATTTGAGTGTATCAATCCCAAAACACTCTTGGCCCTATTTTTGCTTTTGGAAAATGTTGCTTTGGCATAATTACCCAGTGTGCATCCTCTGCATACATCATCTCATTTAGTACTTAATTCTGGAACACCTGATACTATTTTCCGGAGAATTCTTAAAGCCCCATGGTGCAAGTGTCCTATCCTCCTGTTGCATAGTTCATTCCAATATTTTTCCCTACTACTGCCTGTCAGTGCCATTAGATATTCTAGCTGTAATCTATACAATCTGTTACTTCTGACTCCAATTTGGGCCTTCCTTTTCCAACTTGGGTGTTTGACATATACTTTCTCCTTAATGAAGAAAACATCATAGCCCTTGTTTTGAAGTTGAGATACAAAGAGTAAGTTCATCCCTAATCCTGGAACATGCAACACATTGGCTGCTCGAAGCCGATCCCCTGTTTTTGTTTGAAAGACTATGATACCTCTTCCTATGAAGGTACATTTTGCCTTATTTCTCATGGTGATCTAGAAGTTCATCCCTTCTTCCTGATAATTTGAAGAACATTCTCGTATTCTTTTCATATTCCAGGAAGCTCCACTATATATATACCAAACTTCAGAGGAGGCAGAACTTGCTAGGAAAGCAACTTCTTCTTCCAGTTTGGAAGCTAACATAGAATAATCGTGATCCATGTTCTTCGTGCTTTCTTATTCCCTTGGAGATCTACGTAAGTCCCTCTGAGTTGATGCCCCGACATCATGCTCCTGAATCATAGCAAATTCTTTAATCCTGTTGCTTGATCTTTGCTCTGATGCCATGTGAAAATTTCTAACCTGAAATTCTACTGCAGTAACTGATTTATTTCTCCTACTTATCTATCACAATAAGTTATTTACGAAACCCTTTAGTAAACATTAAAATAAATTCTACTACAGTTATCAAATAATTACATAGAGAAAATAACATCAACATAGTTGTTTTTGGAAAATTATCCACAGAAAAAACCCAATGTGGGAAAACCGGTGCAGCATATGACAATTTATTTATTAATCTTCAACAAAAACAACTTTAAAAGGAATAATTCTATAGAAAATTGAGACTCTTCAGATAGAAACACCTGAGACAAAGTTTTTCCTCCTCTTGGAGAAGTTCTGACACCTTGGAGACCCTTCAACCACTTCTACGTCACTTCTGCATGAGGACTGTGTCTCCAATGGTGTTGTCTCCCTGCTCTTCCCTCTGGGTTGTCTCTCGAATTCCCTGCGTCACCTCTTCCTTAGTATATGACTACTATTGATGCCCTCCTCTTCCTTCACCCTGTAACTCTCCCTCTAAAATCGAACTCCTTCTCCTTGATAACCGATTTGCCTAGGGTTACTGAGTATTTTCCTAGTGTATCTCTAAATGACTCTCAAGTATTCTCTTATACTTTTCCTGTCGATGAATCAACAAACGAGATTAAATCTCTAATCAATGGCTAAGATTAAAATAGACTTGATCTTCGTCTCTTAAAAGCTTCTCACCCATATATTTATTAATACCCATTAATATTTTTATTTTCTTAGACTTAGGAACCCATTAAAAAAATATTAATTATCTTAATAACTCTTCATCTGGGTGGAATTTCTCCAAACGATTTCTAGGTCTTGGAGATATCATGTGTTCTAGCCCCTCCACAAAATTTCGGAGCTAGATCACATTTGATGCTACCCAAAATCAACACATAAAACCCTCTCAGTTTATCTCAGAAACCTAAGAAAGATTGAGTAAGAGAAAGGTTGTCCTAAAGCTCAAGATTCTTAGTAGATCAAGATGTTGAGTAGAGATTTATAAGAAGAGAAGTAATTCTTGTGAGTCCTCACATGCAAGTCTTGTTTGAGTTTTCAGTGTAGCTAGGAAGCACTCCTAGTTAGCTCCAAATCTTGGTCCTACACATAATAGAGACAAAAAAGAAACCCTCACATCATAATATCTTGATAATTGAAACTATTTGAAACATATAAATATTACTGAATAAATAAATTTAAACCAAAATCCCATACATTCATTAGTTAAATGAATTAAAGAATGAATAGCAGCATATGGAAGGAAGAACAACCGATCTATATTAATAAAGGAGTTGGAGGAAAGTTACAACCATCAAATGCACTTGCAACAACTCCTCCCCCAAGTCCTAGCTCCAAAACTCTCCCTCTCAAGATAGATCTCAGTAGCATGACAATACAATAATTCCCATCATTTTCTCAATGGACAAGCCTCCAATATATAGGAAAGTGAAGGCTATGAAGATTTACCAAATTCCTCATTAGTTCAATTTGGGCAAAATATTTTGGGCGAATAATGTTTCCTCATATAAAAATGGATTTTTCCACTTTTTAGATGCTTTTGTACGTAGGAAAAATCTCCCCCATGCTTTATGGTTCTTTCCTGCTTTTGTATGCTTTTCTTTTTTAGGAAAATATAAAGATTAGGATAAAGAGATCACATTCCACCATATGAGTTTCCGAAAGTGAACAAGAGTGTCAAATTCTAGTTAACTCGATATACTAGGATAACATGGTTCTCATGGTACATAACTTGTATTACATTATATAGTCTAGGAGAAAGGGATATTTCAACCAACATAGTATTCTCCTCCAAGTTGATGAGGAGGTATTTTCATGTATAACACATTTAAGAAGATATCACAATTCAAATTGATTACTTAATATTTGTAAACAAATTTAAGGATAATTGACAACATTCATAAAAAAGATAGCAATATCCTCATATATAACAATTCTCCATCAAAAAATCATTTACAATTTTCAATATACATATATGGCTACTAAATCAACACTTATTGCAAATATCATTATTCCAAGGTAAATTCACACCATTACATCTAGAAATAGTAATATCATCATACATAATGGTTCTTCATAAAAAAACATTGACAATTTTCAATACATATATAAATTAACAAGATAATGCTAATAATATCCTCGTCATCTTTAATCGAATCAAATAACATTCAAATGTGTGATTATCAAATCAAAATCTTTCGTGAACACCATTATTCTAAGGTAAATTCACAACATCCATCAAAAGATAGTAATATCATCATACATAATAATTCTCCATCAAAATAATGTTGATAATTTTCAATATATACACAAAGTAACAAGATAAAAATGATAATATCATCATCATATTTAATTAAATAAACTAAAAGTCAATGTTTGATTACCAAATCAAAATGTTTCATAGATATCATTATTCTAAGGTAAATTCACAACGTCCATAAAAAAATAGGAATCTCATCATACACAATAATTCCTCATAAAAAAATGTAAACAATTTTCAACATATTCATAAGGTAACAGGAGAGTACCAATAGGATCATCATCATTATTCGAATCAAATAAATTTCAACTGTATGATTACCATATTAATACATCCCAACTAAATATAAAAAATAACGCATGGCTAGCTAGCACCACGAAAATCATAGTCAAGGTCATCCTCATGATCATTTCCATGATCATCATCCTGATCATCCTCATAATATCATCCACATAATCATCACCAACTCCATCACCATCCTCATCATTATCATCTATGATATATGATGCAATCTAAAACTAGTATGTATCATCATCCTCGCAGTCATTACCTATAGCGTTTTGGAAAAAAATCAATATTACATGTTAGTACTAATTCTATAGCACAGTGCATATTTTTGTTACAATGCTAATCATAAAATGAGGTAGGACATAATAAAATTTAATATTACTAAAAAATAAAATGAAAATATGGTTTAAGATATATTGGGGATGCAACTAAGATTATACTTGTAATTCACATTAAGTAGTAGAAGCATTTTTTAATGCATATGTAGATACCCATTTGTTCTTCATATTATATTGTAACTGTTTCTTATGATGCCCATGCACGATTGGTAAATTATGAGTTACTGGAAGCTCTATTTCAAATTACAATTGTAATTCGGATTAGAAATAGAATAAAATTTAACAAAAAAAAGAATGTCACGTGAAAAAGTAAATTATTTTTAATGAAAAATAAGTCGCATACAATATGAATGTCACATTAAATATTGAGTTGTTTTTAATGCATGTACTTTTCTCTATGATAAAATGGATCCTAATGTTTGTTCAAGAAAAAATGCTCACAAATAATTACTTCATTTTATCCATTATCACACTAAATCCATTATACCTAGTGATGACAATGATTCCATTCAAATTGTTTTGAACTCCCTAAATATAATGTAAAAGAGAAAACTGCACGACCGCAACCCCCTCCCTTGCCTTGTCCACCATCAAAGACAATGAACTTGGAGTTATGACCATGATAGAAACCCCTCCCTAGCCTCATGTCCACCATCAGAGGTATTGAACTCAGAATTAAGAGTGCACATGTTTTCTTTTCTCTAATTATTCTCCAAGGAATCAAACCTTGATCAATATATCAAGGACTCCATCAAACAATAGATATATCGCAGGCAAAGCTAAATAGGCTTTGCCAAAAGAGTGTGAAATAACACTTATATTTGTTTTATGAAATAAATTGAGTGAGTGGAATGAATGGCGGGAAACACTTACCATGGAAAGGAAGATTTTTGGTCCGTCCTTATTTCTATTATTATTATTGCTTAGAATGGAGGGAAGTGTTTAAAAAAATTCTAAAAATTAATTTTAATTAAAAATAAAATTATTTGCTTATGTTTCAAGTTTTTCTTTTTTAATATATATTAGTTTTAATAAATTTTTTATTTTTGAAAAAAATAAAATAGTAATAATAATAATAATAATTAGTTTTTGGTGTTTTTTATAACAAAAATTATATTTTGTTTTTATAAAAATGGATAGAAGTTTAAATTATATATAAAAAGTAAATTAATGCATGTGTTGTGTCGATGAGTATTATACATCTCTTCCTTGCTAAGTTATAAACTGTGCTTGGGTTTTCTTAATGCAATAAAATTAATTTTGTTCTTCATTATATCTTGAGATGCTCAATTTGCACCTAATAAAAAAATAAAGTTAAAATAGGTTTGTATTTGTCCTTTGGAGATCTTTGTCCCCATTAATCTTAGTGTTAATAGAATAATTGTCTTATGGTGGCCTTGAGTGGTCACTCCCATTAGTTGCATGTTTTTTAGTTTCCTATTAGTGACATTTATTAGGCTTGATAACATGTTATTTAATTTATGAAAATGTTTTATTGTCCATATTATTGTTAAATATTAATATTAAATATGTTGGTTTTCAGCATGACTTAACAAAAAGTTCCCAAAAGCTTTATAGATTGTATTTTATAATGTAATGATTCATTGCTTGATGAAATTGTTTTGGATATTTTTTTTAATAATTCATTGATTGATGAAATTGTTATGGATATTTTCTTTTAGTATATTAACTTGTAAGTGATAAAGTCAAAAATCACCTCTTTTTGAGATTTTCATTGCTCAATTTCCCTTAAGGCCATCAAATCCACCATTCGGTCCTTAAGGAAATATAGGAGTCATGACGTGGCATTGTCCAAGCACTTAAATCTTGAAACATGTTTTTTTTAGTCACATTATACTTCCTTTCTATGTAAATTCTCCATGAAAATAGTCTCATGGAACATGAGGGGCCTCAATAGTAAAGGAAAACAAAGACTCCTAAAAGAAAAATGGTATGCAAAGCACCCATCAATAATGTTGATATAAGAAACAAAAAATATTAAGTGAGGTTCTACCTCATATAATTAGCAAATAGGGGAGGATATTCCAATTAGTAGTGATTGATGCTTAGAGATACTTGGGTGGAATGACTATTATTTGGAATCATCAGGACATCAAGGTTACCAATATGTTTACCTCTTTTCGCATTATGGCAATACAATTTTAGTTAATTGAAATCGAGGACTACTACCATGTATCCAATGTCTGTGACTCCAATATCGCAAATGGAAAACCTCTATTTCTCAATTCTATTTCCAGTACAAGTAATTTATACTCCCCATCTCCATGGATTATTGGTAGTGACTTCAATAATATCAAGTGTCTCAAGGAAAAGAAAGGATGAATCACAATGTTTACCAAGAGATTTTGTAAGCTATACCATCAAATCCCTAAATTAGTCCCCATTAAAGTTGTCAAGCAATGAGTCGCCAACCCACACATGTGGATCAATGAAATGTAATACATGTGTGTGTGGTGACTAACTTAATACATTGTTTTAATAACTCCACAAACTTAAGTATTTCACTCCATTACATAAATTGATCGTAGTGTGACATAAGTAAACCAAGAATAGACATGAAACCCTTATGCAACAAACATTCCCTAGATCCTCAATTATGTGCTTAAACGATGAAGTGAAAATGCAAGGGGAAAAGAGGACTTCATGATCTAACCATCACAAACATGGGATCAAATGTGACTAGGATTGTATATATTCATATGTTTTCCAAAGGGGGAGTGAATACATGAGTTACCATTCATTGGGCCTTATTTTTATTTCTTTTGCCTTTTCTTATATATAGGACTTAGGGAATGAGGTTTTCATAGGTTTGGCACAACTCATCGATATAACATTTACATGAATTTTCACTTCAACCTTAGAGTTTAGACTTTGATAAATCATTCTAGTGTATCTTTAATGATTTTGGCTTTCACTTTTTTATTTTCTTTCATCACAAATGACAAAAGGGGAAATATTTTTGCCACAAATCTATGAATTCTTAATCATAAAGGTGTCATGCGATGAAAACAAATTAATGATGTTATTCTCTATGAAAATGATGGGTATTCTTGAGAAAATCTTATGCTTGTGGATGTCTCCTCCCTGGTTGAGAGGGAGTGAGGATGGACAACATATTATCCATGTGTCATGTATTATGGTCAACACTAATAGTCGTAAGCCTAGTAAAGACACCAATAGGGAGAATGGTAGATTGGATAAGCATCTGGGACAAACATTCTTTGAGAATTTGTACTTTGACTAGGACTAACCGCCATAAGTCAAGTACATTAATCCAAGATAAGAATAGTCATGAGGATCGACATTTCCCAGTGTCAAATATTATGACAATGGATTAGGAAATGATCATGTGAGGACATACCTGGAGGGTTAAGTGCCTAGAGAGGTATGTGGTGTCCAAATTTATGCCTCCCAACATTGTGCTATGATTTGATGGAAAGATATAACTTGTTAGTTAAGGCCTTGCTATTTTGACAATGTTAGCTATGATGATGTAAATCATTGTTGATGCTTATCAATCTAGATCCCTTCTTATATGAATATTTCAACTTGAGAGTACTTTTTTGTCTCATTATGAGTACCTCCTTAGTTTAGAGGGAGTGTTGAAAAATGTAACTAGTTTCGGTCTTCATAATGCAATAAAATGTAATTTGTATCATTAGTATTTATTATTATTATTTCATTTTGGTCAAAGCATGTTCTTCATGCTTATAGAGTAAAAAAGAAAGTATTTTGAGTCAAGAGAAATGTATTTGAGTCAAGACCCATTTCAAATTTTGAAAGAAAAAGAAAAGGAATTTTTATTCTGAGTCAAAGAATCAACACAAGACCAAGTCAACCCTCCTTGAACAAGTTAGCATGAGAGGCATATATTTGACCCTCTTGGATAGGTATATATATCAGTCAAATCGATCACTTGGAATACTAATCACTTATCATCACAAAACATCGTTCTTGTGCCAAACAAGAATAAAATACAATGGAATTAAATGATAGATAAATTATGATTTTTTCAGCCTATTTTTGCACATGTGTGAAGATTTTGTGGCTTCTCTGCGAAAATTATAGATTTGAACTTCATCCTTCACTATAGGTTCAAAAATTTTGAGGTGGTTTGACCTTATTTTAGAGTGTTTAGCCAACGTTGAGTTTCATTGACTTTGACTTGGTTGGAGGAGACTTGGATATTTATGGCAATATTGGTCTTGGTCTTGGGTCTTGTATATCTCATTTTGATATAATTTTACAAGAGAAGTATTTTTTAGGTTTTCCCCATTATGGGGTTTTGCCCTCAATCGGAGCCTAATTCTTTGTGTTCTTTGTTTCCTTGTGATCTTTATGTTTTTCATTTTTGTGTAATTACTTGATGAAGAAGACAATCTAAGTAATAAGAAGCCAAAAAAAATTCACAAGTAATTATCAAGTTAAGATAAATCAATCATTTTCTTCTAACACTTGGTTTTTCAACATGAAGTACAGTAATAGATCCTATGACATCCAACCTGCAATCTATGATGGGAAATCCTCAATAGAAAGATGTCTTATTGAGGGGGTCAAGAAGAGGTATGAGGCATCACCAATTTTATAGTTGAAGAAGCTTAAATCTTGGTTTGTCAATTTTGGCCATATGTAGGAAAGAAAACATGGAAGGAGGTGATCCCCTTGGAATATTTGAAAAGGGGAAGGCCACATAAGGCCTTATATAAATATCTAAATCCAAGGATCTCCCTCATAAATAGAGTTAGACATGTATTGAAAGAGAGTAAAAAATGATCCTTCCAAATCTTGATAAAGACAATTAAACATCCCTTAAATCCCATAATAAATGGGGCATCTACAGATGAGGTGACCCTCTAACTCTATCTCATGTATATTGAAAATCTAATAGATATTATTGAGAAGAGGAAAATATACCAAGAGAAATAGAAAAAGTAAAAAGTATGATATTAATACATATGTAGAAGATGATCTTGAAACTAGTAAGTTCATGAATCCATCACTGTAAGGTAATTAGCATAATCATAATCATTGTCCTCATCTTCATTATCGTCATCATCACCACCACCACCATCATTATTGTCATCATTGAATTATCATCATAATCACCATTCATGTCGTCATCATCATCATCATCATGATTATGGACATTTTGTCATCAATTGTTCATAATTATAGGCATCGTAAAAAATATAATCAACTTAAAAATTGTTACAAGTGCTAGAAAAGGGTTGTTAGGACACATGATATATGCAAGAGAAATAACAACTCTATTTTTGAGAGATGATCGATCATCATCATCATCACTACCATTATCATCATCATTAAAATTTTCATCATCCGCATCATCATAATTAATGTAATTTCTATCATCATTGTTGTCATCGTTGTCATGGAAATAATCATCATCATTCATGCCATTCTAGTTGTTGATGATGACCAAAATGAAAATAATGATAATGATGATCAGATGGTGATGACTTGGAAGACGGCGCCAAAGATAATGATTATGATTATGACTATGACCATGACAACATTTAAAAATTGGGAATATTGGCCAAGGTCATTAGCATCATCATCATCATTGTCAGTGTAAACCCCCATCATCTTTATCATCATTGTGATTATCATCATAATCACAATTCATGTCATCGTCATCATCTTCATTATCATCATCATCATTATTGACATTGTCATCAGTTGTTCATAATTTTCAATGTCATAAGAAATATCATCAATGCAAAAAATATGATGAGTGTTGGAAAAGGGATGCAAAAGTGAACAAAGGGAAGGGGGTAACAATAGATGTAAAATTGGATGAAGAGTGGGCACAACAGAAGTATTTGCAAAACAAGACAGAAAAATTGACACACATGTGGATGAAAAAGTAGATGCAATAGTTGATGCAAACTTGGACACAAAATATGATTCAAACATGGATGCAAAAGTGGAAGAAAACACGGGTGCAATAATAGGCATAAAACTTAGCATGAATTGTAGTGAAACAAGTGTGGATACAACAATGAATGCAAAATGGGACACAAACTTGGATGCAGAAAGGGATGTAACATGGACCAAACATGGGTTCAATAATGTACCCAAAATTAGATGCAAAATTGGACGCATTAGAAGTGGATGTAAAAGTATATTGAAAATGGGATGCAAAATATAAACAATATTTGATGCAAACGTGGACATAAAAAAGGATGCAAATGTGGATGCAAAAGTGGAAGCAAATGTGGGTTGCAACGACAAACACGAGACATGAGATATGGCACAACAAAAGTGGATGTAATAACAGACACAAAAAGATGCAAGCTTAGATGCAAGACAATATGCAATAAGGGATGTAAAAGTGGATGCAAACATGGGTGCAACAAGACAAACAAAATTGGATGCAAAATATGTATGAAATGGAAGTAGATGCAAAAGAAGATACAAAATGAGATGAAAAACCCAACACAAAAGTGGATGCAAAAATAGATGCAATATTTGATGCAAAAGAGGATGCAAAGATGGAAGAAAACATGAGTACAACAATAAGTGAAAAACATGGCACAAATTGTGGCACAACAAAAGTGGATGTAATGATAGATGCAAAAAAAGATGCAAAAGAAGATGCAAAAAGGGATGCAAAAGTGGACGTAAACATGGGTGCAACAATGGATGAAAAATAGGATGAAAAAGTTGATGCAACAAAATTCGATGCAAAAGTAGATGCAATACGAGACACAAAACCTAATGCAAATCTTGACATAAAAGTGCATACAAAAGGGGATGCAAAAATAGATGTAAAAGTTGATGAAAACCTATATATATGAGGATGCAATTGTGGATACAAAATTAGAAGAAAAAATGGGTGCAAAGGGAGGTGCCAAGCTAGGTGCAAGTTATGGCACAAGAAAATTGGATGGAATAGTGGAAACAATAACAGATGAAAAAGAGGATGTAAATATGGATGCAAAACAAGATGCAAAAGAGGATGCAACAAAATTCGATGCAAAAGTAGATGCAAAACTAGACACAAATCTCGATGCAAAAGTAGATACAAAACTAGACACAAATTTTGATGCAAAACTTGGCACAAGGGGATGCAAAAAATGATGCAAAAGAGGATGCAAGAGATGAATCATGCAAAAGTTGATTCAAGTGTAGGTGCAAAAAGTGGATGCAATAGAAGATGCAAAAGTTGGTGAAACCAAATTAGGTGCCAAAATTGACGCAAAACATGGTGTAAAGGATGGCACAAAACTTGGCATAAAACCTGGCGTAAAATCTGGTTTAAAACCTGGTGCAAAACCTATTACAATACCTGGTACTAAACTTGGTGTAAGACTTGGTACAAAACTCGGTGCAAACTTTGCATCAAGTTTTGCACCATATTTGATAAATGGACACAAATGGTACAAAAAGTGGGCTTTAGACGCAAAAAAAGGAAGCAAAAAGGGATGCTAATCACAAGATTTTGTTGTAGTGGCATGTTCTGTTTAAACCCACTATGAAAGGCCAAAATGTTAATTTTAGATAACAATGGTATGTTCTATGCTTAAGAGAAATATTACTTCAATTTTCTTATTAGCCCCATATCAGTGTCTAGTTTAGCAATCAAATCAACATGATAGTAAAATGCAGATAGAACATAAACAATAACAGTAGAAGACAAGCCAAGAT
This sequence comes from Pinus taeda, assembly GCA_000404065.3. NCBI lineage: Eukaryota > Viridiplantae > Streptophyta > Pinopsida > Pinales > Pinaceae > Pinus > Pinus taeda. Next base: position 94,252 of record APFE031429208.1, on the reverse strand, counting down.
AAGAGGACACAAGATAAGGCACCAACCAAGGAAAAACCCCAATGTGGGGAAACCCTTGATTAATTCTTCTTATAATTATTCAAAAGTTCAACACAGAGAGAGAGAGTACAATATACAATATTCACTTGCCCAATTAAAGTGAAACCTGACCAGTCAAACAACAGTAACATAAAGCCCTAACGAGAAAGTCAACGCTAGTTAACAGGGAAGATTTTGACCTCCAAAACATCTCAGTCAAAATCAGTCAAATCAACCTCCAATAGCTGGTCAAATCAAGCCAAAAATAGTCCAAAAAAATTCCAGTCAAATCTGGTCAATGAAATTCAATGTTGTAACAAACCCTTTTGTAGTCAACGTTGGTCAAACAGTGGTCAAAAAACCTCGATTTATGTGCCTAGAAATGTGGCCTACCCAAACAGAGATCCCTCACACAAAACCACAATCAAAATAGGTCAATGCTGGTTAACACAAGTGAAAACATCCATCTTGCAATTTTGGTCAACACTTGTCAATGGCTCGAACATAAAAGTACAGTCCTTCTTCGCACGTGTGGAGAGATGCCTCTAAAATTCGTACCCAATCAATGAAGGAGAGAGAAGAATGAGTGTGAGATGAGATGCCAAAATGAGGAGGAGGCTCCTTGTATTTATATGCAATGTTGTGAGCTTGAGGGTGCAAATTAAATGGCTGGCCGACCTTGACAATCTATCCATAATCAAAATAAATTCATTATTCTATTTGTACATGTCAGAATGGGATGATCTTTAGATCAATCCTACACCTCTCGGAGAGAGGAATCCAAAAATATTAGTTGCATCATATGAGTTGTCCAAGATGAAGTTTGGACCTAGTAGCCAAATTTAAGACAAAAGGTCTTAGATGGATCATTTAAATTATGATGTAAGATCAAACCTCTAAAGGAGTGTGAAATATGTTTCTTGTCACAAAAGTATTATGATTCTTGTTTGCACATTGGAAAAGGAACTAAAACAAAATTTATTTCTAAAGATAGTCTCTCAAATATGAAGTAGAATTGACATTTCATAGTTGTTTGAAGCACTCCTTCAAGTTATATTATTTGGCTCCTAGCTTAATGTATTATATACCCTTTGGAAAGGGAGGTATGTATCATCACTACACCTTGTTTAAAGTACTCTTAGGAACTCTGTCTGTGAAGACAAATATGAAAACTTGCATCATGTATTGGTATGCTTTGTTCAAAGAAATGTGTCAATGTCTTGCCACCATACCAAAATCAGATGCATTGTATGAAGAAAACAAACTAGTATGATGTATTCAGGTATGACATGGGTTGTGTATAAAGTATTGTAAGTTCAAATGTCTCATATTTCATTGTTATGAGAAGTAAAGCAATTAAATTGTTTCCAAATACACACAATACTAAACATTTGAAGAAATTACCAAAGGATGGATGTTGAAGGAAATTACAAAGAAATTATTGACATGGATGCCAAGTTCTGAAGGCCCAAAATTAAAGATCATTATCACTATCATATTCTTGATGAAATAAGTTCATTGATATTACAAGATCATGAGACCAATTCACTTGTAGATCTGGTATTGTCCCATCACAATAGACCAAGGGCATTGGATGAACCTATTGTTGCCAAGTTTTCAAGGAATTGATGACATATGTGCTAACCTTACATCTAGTGATGGGTTTTGACATTTGACTATGAAATTAAAAATATATGGTTTGTAAACCCTAGTAAGGATTGCAGGTATATATTAATGGTTTCCTAGTCCATAGCAATAAATAGAAGAGAAAAGCAAAGTTGTTACAAGAGGACTTTCCTAGAAATGGGGATTTTGGTTGAGATATACCATCTTATTGGGATCTGAGTTCAGAGGGAGTAGACAAATCAACAAGATTGAAATATGCCTTGATCTGTGCCAAAAAGAGATCTATGGTGACTAAAGTATGTAGTAGATGGCAACTTGAGAGAAGTATAAAGCAAGTGATTAGCTCAGTAAGAGGAAGAAGACTATGAAAGGACATCATGTCAGGTACACTTATGTTAAAATTTTATTATCTTGATGATTTCTATTATTACATCAAAAGGATGTAGATTGTCTTGTTTTATGAAAGAAGAAGTGTATGAAAGAGCTACCTCAATCTTGTGAGCTATATGGAGAACTCTTATGCTTGTAAAGGAAGTCTTTATACAAAATCCTCTTGGATTGATGGATCAAGGTTGATCCTATATAATTTATTTTCTGACGAAGGTAGAAGAGTTCATGTGTTAGAGGGTGTTGCATTGACCAAAATATTTGCTCTAAAGGAAGAAGCCAAGGCTTATCCAATAGCCCTTTGTTTAGAGAGAGTTGACATCAAAATTAAAGATGAACAATCTTGACTAGATAACTGATAACATCCTTGACAGAGGGAGAAGGTTATAATTTCCATTGCAGGATCTCTTTTAGAAAGAATACTTAGTTAGGGCAATCGATGTAACCAAAATGATGGATCAATGAAATCATAAAATTAGTTTATGATTGATCCAATACATGTGGTTCAACATGTGTTGAAGTACCAAAATGGTAGAATTGGTCATGGCACAGTGAATTATGGTTTGAGAGATGACTCAAACAAGAGACGTAAACCTGCAAAGATTCACAAATTCAAATTGGGCAAGGAGTGTTGAAGACAAATTAAGTTTGTATATTGCTTCAGTTTGGGCTACCTCATAAATAAGCAGGAAGCAAACATTTGTTACACTTAGAGGCCAAGTATGTGGCAACTTGAATGGAGATTTGTGTAATATGGTTCTAGCTTGTAGGATTGTTTGATTAGGTGCAAATGGTAGCTTGATGATAGGTCGAGGCTTCTTGAGATTTAGTACTAATATGTGGTACATGAAGAGAGCATTGAAACTCAAGTATATCTCCACCAATGAGAAAACATTTGATATTTTGACAAAGCCTTTGTCCAAGGAAGAATTTTTATACTTTAGGGACAAGCTTGGACTTGTAGAGATTTCCCCTCGGGAGTGCTGATGTGATAACAATATGGATGAAGGGAATTCTTATTGAGTCAAATACTTTGAGTAAGATGAGGAAGAATGGTCTTAGAGGCCCAAATTTCTCCCCAGGTGGGTTGAGTGAGTGCCTCTTAGTATTGAGACCCATATTACTCCCCAAGATAGGGTTGAGTATGGTCTCTCAGCATGAAGACCCTGCTTACTCCCTAGATCGGATTGAGTGTGGTCTCTCAACATCAAGACCTAGATTACTCCCTAGATAGAGCTGAGTGTGGTATCTCAGCATCAAGACCTATATCACTCCCCAGATAGGGTTAAGTGAAGTATTTGGTATCAAGACCATGATTACTCCTCGGTTAGGGTTGAGTGAGGTCTTGCAACATCATGGCTTTGATTACTCCCCAAGAGAGCTGAGTGTGGCTGGCTAGCAATCCTCATAGGGTTGAGTCACTCAACATCTTATAGACCAAATTACTCATATGGAGTGTGTCCTAAGGGTGTTACCACGAGTAAGAGAGACTAACCTAGACGATGGTGAACCCACATATTCTGTATGCCATGAGTTAGTGAGACCAGAATATATTGACTAGTAGATGTTGATGTTGTGCCATGAGTTAGGTACCGAATAGGATATGGAAACTAGTGGATGCTAATGTTTAGATGATGATGTTGGTTATGATGATGCTATTGATTTACCATGTGTCACAGTTGTTGACCAAATTATGGTAATTATATGGTGATTTTATTGATGATTTGTTATAAACTTTTCATAGAGAAATTTTGTTAACATGAGAACATCTAGATAGTCATTATGAACAACTCCCTAGTTAAGAGGGAGTGTTTAATATTTTTATAACTATGGTCGACCTTCATAATGTATATTTGAGTCATTTGTGTATTTGTAAGCATGTTCTTCATGCTAGAACAAAAATAAAAATATTTTTTATTCATGTTCCTTTTGAACTTTTTAAAAATATATAATTTGAATTATTGAAATAAAATTTGTGGATCCAAATTAGCCATGTCAACCTCCTCCTAGTCAAGTCGGCCATCTAAATAGTTCAGGTCAACTCCAATAAAGTCGCACCCATTCAACCTCAAGAAAACCTATAAAAATGCATCATTTCTTCCCTCTCACAACAAAAAAACTCATTCATCTCTGAGGTCAGCGAGAAAGAGGCCTTAAGCCAGTGAAAGGGCGTCTTTTGAGGTAACAAAGAAGGTCTTATCTAAGGCCAACACATGGATTATTCCGAGACAACAAAATGTTATTTCTAAAGTAGCAAAGTGTCATACTCTGAGGCAACAGAATATGAGGATAGAAGGCCAAATTTCTAAAGCAATGAATCTATGTGGAAAGACCCTTTCTATAAAAGGTAGAAGGTAGAATTCGATGTAGACCTAATCAGAGAATTCAATGGGAAGATTGACTTAAATAGGAGGATGGAACAAGTTTGACCTAGTTGTTGAATTAGATGTATCATTGTTGAATTGAAGATTTCTCTATTGAAAAGGTTGTTGGGCTTCCCCATGTGGGTTTTCCTGGGGTGAATCCTTGTGTTCTTTTTGTGTGGTTGTGTCTTTATGATCCTACTGTCTTAAATGTTATATTGTTGATGTATTCTATGTAATTTTCTTAATGATGAAATCATGAATAAGAATGTGTACGAGAATTAAATTATCGAAATAAATTATCAGTATAAAATACTCTTCAAAATCAAAAACATCAAATCCTACCATGGAAGGGATATGATGGACAGTGCATCAGAATTTGAGAAATTAAGATTATCAAGAGCTAATCTAGCTCTTGGATACATCATTAAGATCTGAAAATATCTATTGACGCATCCCTTGATGATGGACTCACTTGGTAATCGGAAACGTTGGGTTCACAAAACTCTATAACAGGTCATTCCTCCTCTTCTAAATACTCTTCAAAAACCAACAAGAAGTAGGGTAAGGAAGTTTTTCAAGTGGGAAACAAGTTGATTATGGTCTAAAGGTGTTGGCCAACAATGACAAAAGAATTTTGTAGCAACAAAAGGAATTGGGCTACAACAAGGAGAATAGAATATTGAGTTCAATGGGACAACATGATCATCCCAACTGAGTGTATATTATGTTGATTGCATTTTGTTTAGCAAATTGAAGATCTAAAGGATCATATCTCAAGTCCTAGATCAGTCAAAGGATAGACTGTGTATTTTATTGCATATTGTTTATACTAGTTTGTATCAGGGTTTCTGAAGGGATGTGATCCCTGGTACATGAGCCCTAGTGTTTTCTTATTTATGGACTAAGGAGAAATGAGATTTTGTACCAACATTATTGTGCACTGTTTTTATATTTTCATTGTGCAAAGTGATTTCATGTTGGGCTTCTCCAGTGTGTTGTGTTCCCAGATAGGGCACATCTTAGATCTAGAGGGCATGGAAATTCAACATGGTATTAGAGTTACTTTGAACAGCATGAGGATCAGAGTGTGCACAAGAAGCAACTTAAGAGGGAGTTGTGAAATTACTAGACGTGAAGTAGAAGGTTCAATAAAGAAAGTGCTTTGGCACTGATGATATAGCTCTGTGTGGATGGAAGGTTGATCAAGATATTGTATCTTCATTGGGTTGTGGAGCTGCACATCCAACAAAGGATCCATGTGCACATAAGGTATTTGACTTGGGAGAATGAGGACTCATGCAAAGTTGAGTTGCGATGATTTGGAGTGGATTAGACCTAGTGTTCGAACATAGCTTAAGATTGAATTTGGAAGGACAAAAGTTCAGTAGTAGCACTTTCTAGGAGGGAAAGAAAATTGAGCTAGTGGAGGTTGTGTAGGCTCAGAGGGAGTCTAAATTTAGAGGAAAGTCAGTTGCCTAGTGGAATTCTAAACCTTCAAGTTCAAGAGAGAGAGTCAAGTTTTCAGCCCATGCAAGGACAATCACAAACCATGCGAGAACACTCATAGTGGTGTAAGGAAAATCATTTCCCATGCGAGGACAAATATGGAGCATGCAAGGGGGAGTCGCATAGCATGCAAGGACAATTATGGAGGACAAAAGAAGACATGGCACATATGAGGACAATCATGGCCATGCAAGGGAAAGTCAGGAATCATGCGAGGATAGTCACAGTATGCAAAGAAAGTCATGGAGTTGGAGATTTCAAGGTGTGATGGATATACCTTCCTCACTAAGAGGGAGCGTTTAAATTTGGGTAGATCAGAAGGTATGAGGAGAAACCCACCAAAAGTTAGTTGGTTGGGAAAATTACCCAAGTGGTTGGGGTTTTAGACCCAAAGTTGTGGGTTGGGACCTAAGTTAACAAATTAATTATTAAATGGTTGAGTGGGTAAAACCCTAAAGCACCAAGGGTTCCCTAAATAACCTAAATAAAAAGTATAAATAGAGAGCCTACGGAGAGGCAAATGACACACACGTTGTGAAAGATAATAATGTGGAGTGAAAGAGACCTATAGAGGGTTAAGTTATGTTCATGGAGGCTAATATCTACCTAAGAGAAATCATAGGAGCATGCAAACAAGTTTATCCAAGATGCCAAGTTAAGTATTTGCCAAGAAGGAGTAAGTCAAGTTCTATCTAGAGTATTTTGTGACTAGTCTAAGGTTTCAAATCCTAGTATTAAAAAAGAAAGGGAATGGAGAACGGGGTCGAGGCCTTGTTCTATTAGTTTAAGGATTTTTTCAAGCCTAGTGAGGCCAACCGCAGGGCTATCCTAAGGTTTCAAGGACAACCATCAGGAACAAAGGCTAGTCACAACATGTTTCGGTCGACAATGTTGGTTGGAGTTGTGTGACAATAAGATGAGCATAGGAAATGGTAGGGTTGAGTTAGCCAAGACTAGAAGAGGACTAGATCAGAGGTTAAGGGCTACTATAGAAGCCACAAGAGGTATGGAAAAGAAATGTCATGCAATTGTGGGTCTACTAGAGGATGGTTGAAGTATATTTATGAATGAAACAACCCTAAAGGAATAGGTCGAGTCCTGATTAGGGTTACTATTGAATAGGCTAAGGCTTTCAATAGGGAATCCAAGGCAGAAAGGGGCCTACATTAACTGGTTGAAGTTCCTGGAGGGCTGCCACAATTAGGAATAAAGATCTAGTATGATAGTACACTGTGGAAGATGGAACCTGTGGCCTAAGAAGAGGAAGGATTAGGCTGGCTGAGATGAACAACAATACATAGGGATGAAGGAAGAGTCTTTTGTGGACAACTAGTACAGTGTGGTATAAAGAGACTAGCTCAAATCTGAGAAACAGGGCAAGTGTTAAGTTATGGTATGTTTTATGCTTATAACAATTTACTTATTTTTCTTATTATACATAAAGTAAAGTGCAGATAGAACATTAAACGATCGACAAAAAACAAGCCAAGACAAGAGACACAAGATGTGGCGGCTAGCCAGGGACAAACCCCACAATGTGTGGGGAAAC
>APFE031429208.1:29958-71256 GCA_000404065.3 Pinus taeda | reverse complement strand
TAGTCGTTGATTGAGGGCTCAGGGGTGGCCAGTTGTAGCAGAATCCTGCACAATTGAGCCTAAGGTTGGGAGGAGAGTCGTCCCCAAAACCATGTTGCGGTAAGCCTACTTCATGCACAGGTAAGCTTAGGTAAGCACTCTTCATTGTTTAAATTTAATGTTAATAAGTTAATTAGATGTCGATTTTGGGCTGTTACATGGTGGCAAACTCTCCTTCAATTCAAGGTTTCAAACAATGGAATGATGATCATATTAATGAAGAAATAGATGAAAATTTTTCTTTGTCCTTGTCTTCTTATCTAAAATCATTTGAGTGCAAGACAGAAGATAAGATGAAATTTTTGGATGAAGTTGCTAAGAACATTGAGAAAGACATTGAAGGTTTACAAGGCCAAATTCAATCATATAGTCTTCATGATCATGATCATACTTTTCAAAAGCTTTCTATGGCAGAATATAAAGAGAGGGTGTTGCTTCCTTTCTCTTTTGAGATTGAGGAAGAATACATTATTTTTGAAAATCAAGTTGAGGAGCAGTTTGAGAGCACACAGCTGAAGCCTTATGTAGATGATCAATGTATTGGTGAGTTGTCCAAAGCTGCGGAATATCACAAGAAACATCAAACTAACCATGTGTTTTTTGATCCTATAGTTGGCTACATGGAAAGGTTCTATAGTCCAGATTTCCAACTATATTTCCATTATGAAGATCAGATATATCTCATGTTGCCTCGGTTATTTCAATATCATGTTTATTTTTGTTTCAAGCACAGCCAAGAGATTCAAGTGTCAGATTAGATCAATGACTAGCTTCATTGGAAGTTTTATGTTTATTGAGCTACAAATGGAGATTACAGCTGATAAGGTGGGTAGGAGTGTGTGAATAAGCTCAAGGTAGGTTGACTGAGCATTTTTATTTTAGTAGGTGCAATTTGAGTCCTTGCAGAAATCATTAAAGCTTGGGGAGCAGATTGGGTAGAACTCCAAAGTTTTATTCTAAAGGATGGATAAGAACACTAGAGCTATTGATTCTTAGTGTACCACTGGGGCACAGTATCCCAAGTGGAGCCATCGTTATCACTGTAAAAGTTTCTAAAATTTTGGACAACTTGCACGGTTCCTAAGTTTTTGTGTTAAACATGGTCAAGTCATTTTTTATGTTTTTAAGAGTTTTAGTTATAGGATTAGAGTCTCAATAGTCTCATTCTCATTTACAAACCCTTCTTCTATTCATGGTGTTAAGGGTCTCTAGGTTATTTCATGCTTAAAGGGTTAGGTCATAGGGTTAGAAGTCTTTAAGGTCATATTTCATTTCCAAACAAAGTTTGACAACCTTATTCCATGTCTTAGAAGTCTCACCTTGTGTTTAGAAGTCATAGCTCAGGTCATTTTGAAAAATTTTGAAATTAGCTACGAATCCACATTTTCGTAGCGCAGACAGTGTAAAAATCTTGTTTTGCGCTACAAAATCATTGAAGCAGCCTTTTTCAGTAGAAAAAACTCTTTTTTATGTTTTAAGTAGTCAACGTCCAAGGGGTTTCTTGAGCAACTGAAAGCATATTTTTGGAAAACTGAAAGAGGTTCTTCTTCCAAACGTACCTATCTACAAAAACTTCTTTCAGTTTCTTCAAATTCATTATGAGCATGGAGAAGTTGATGACTCAACATGCACAGTAGTTTCATAGCGTGCTACGAAACTGCTGTAGGTGCAATTTTGGTGTTTTGATCACTCTTCAAAGGAAAGAAGCAACTATTTTTGGAGAATGATGATGTTGAAGAATGTGAGGAGGTCACTTGTGAATGTTTAAAGCTCAAGTAAGGGAAAAACTCAAAGAATAAAGGAGATATGTAAAAAACAAAGTTTTGCGCTACAAAAACAACAGTTTATTTCATAGCACATCCAGATTTACCTTCTTCATGCACCTTCAAGGAGTTTAATTTTTTCACAAGTGTAAGAGCAAGGTTCCAGGGATGATAGAATACATGTCACATGTCTTAAACGGTCACTTTGTTAGCAAAAGGATTCGAAAACAAGCATAAGGATGAAACCCTGAAAAGGAGGAACTTTGTCTCCTTATTTATGCAGTCAACTTCCAAGGGGATTCCTGGGCAATTGAAAACTCATTTCTGAAAAGTGAAAGAGGTTTTCATTCCTAACATATTGAACTACAAAAACCTCTCTTAGTTTCTTCAAATTTAGTATGAGGTGGCAGAAATTGATGGTTTAACTTGCGCTACAAAACTGTTGAGAGGAACTATGTTTTCTAGTTTTAGCATTCTTTTTAAAGATCAGTTTTTGGCCACATGCAAAAGTGTTTTGGAATTCTGAATGAGGTTTCTCTTCATAAAATCTCCAACTACAATTACCTATCTCACTTTTTTCATAAGTGTCACCAGTTGGGAGATACGAGGCTTTATTTAAAGTCATAATTGCAGGAAATAGGTTCCTGGTTTTCAGGACAGATAAGGGATGAGTCAACAGAATCTAACAACAAGGTTAAAGGCTTCATCAAATTTGAATTCATGGAGTTATAGGTGTCAAAGAGAATGTTTAATTCCTAGATAAGGTTGTTTTATCATAATAAGGAGTTGTACTCTTAATTGTATTAGGACTCTAAGACAGTCAATTAATTGTTACTTGTAATTAATAGTTTTTTTAATGGTTAGAATAGGTGTCAATCATAGAAATTCGAATTCTCTTGATGAAGGATGAGGGAATCCTTATTGTAAAAGCTATATACGATGCAAGAGGTTGAATTAGTGAGAGGTTGGAAAATGTTATAGGAAAATACTACTTTTGCAAACGTTGTGTTGTGACTGATATATACAGAAGCAGTTTGACTTTTCTGAATCTGAGATTCTTAGTGTACTTCAATGAGCTTTATCTTTTATCTTTGATATGTTTTACTTCCATAGTCTTAATGCTTATTACTCAGAATTCATGGAGGAACATGCTCTGACTTCCTTAAGTGTTAAACTATGGTGAATTGAGTTCTTAGGTCCTATCTTTGGATGTTTTTCTTCAATGTTTTAATACTCATTACTGAGAATTCATGGTTACTTGTGCTCTGACTTCCTTTAAGTATTAAACTCTGATGAATCACTTTAAATACTTTCCTTTTGAATACCTTGATGTATCATTACTCAGAATTCATGCCCACATGCTCTGACTCTTATGAACTTCAAGTTATTGAGACTTTCCTAAATGTGTTACTCTTTCTTTGAAGTATATACAAGCCTCAGTTTTATAAGAAGAGTTATTTGTTATCTTTATCTCTGTCACTTACTCCATAGCCCAATGGTAGCAAGTCTCCATCTTTCAATCTATAAACATATAAAATCACAAACCATAGAGTTAACCATCTATCTATATCTTTAATCAGTATCATTAACCCTTTGAGAGAGCCCTCTTAGGCTGAGGAGGCTAAGCCTTAGCTAAAAGATTGGTTTGAAATAGTTACACTGAGATAGTCTGATCAGCAGCCTATGAGGGTCCTATTTTGGTGATAACACCCCCTTTGGGTCAAAAACCACCGAACATTTTTCTAATAATTCTTTAATCTTCAACTCCAATAGAAAAGAAAGCTCCAACTTCCTAGAATCTAGAAAATCATTCTTATCGAGCTCCCACTGTATGGACACTCCAACGCCCAAGATTCTTCAGTAGTCAACTAAACGAATGCCCCAACACCAAATGAGCTACAACTCACCCTAGCACCACCCTACCACGCTGAAGTTTTCATAGGCTTGAACTTGTTGGTGACTTCATGCACCAACCTAGCACCACACTATAGAAGAATAAAAGAAGAATGGACTCATTTATCGGGGAAAATGGTCCACTTTACAATGATATAGAATGATGTAGAAGAAGAAGACACACTAGACCATAACCCCAACTATGACACAACCACCTAATGATGATCCTAGACCTCCCAACACTGCCTCTTCAACTCTTGGTAGATAGACACTTGTACAACTTTTACAAAGACACTTTTACAATGACTCTGTACAATGATAGTTTTACAATGTTTGTATTCAGTGTTGCCCACTTGAACACTTCATGTGGTGAACTTCTTACTGTTGTTCTGCAACTTGATTGCTACTCTTTTCGTGCTACCCTTTCTCATTATTTAGAACATTAGATTATGCATTGAGTCTTCTCTTGATGAATATATAATACCTACAAAAAGTCTTCAAGGAAATACCCATCACATGATAATAGCAAAACTTACCTCATCCTTAAGGAATTTAGACTTTTGTGATCCATAACAATGTTTAGAGAGTTTTCGGCGAAATCACATAAACCATCTTTTGTCGACACGTTTCGAACCAACCAGTGTGGTTCATCGTCCTGCAGAGCATATGTCAGTGCTAAATAAAAACAACAAATTAGAATACAAAGAACCTAATGCAATTAAGAGATGAACATGCATATATAGAGGATACTTACCTGTATCTTACCTCAGCTACATCATTTTGTTGCACCTTACTCTTTGTTTCCCTAGAAAGTATGGTCCTTTGCACCCCTTGACAACACTTGATCTAGTTTTTATTGCCTTCTAGGAGCACGATATTTAATCTGATGTATCTCTGCGATTTCAGATCCCCAACATGTGATCTTTGGTCCTGTAGAAGCCCTCTAAGTCTTCTTTCCAATGCCACAGGTCTGACCCAATTTGGACTCTTCAAGGCAAGTTATGCCCAATCTCTCACAATGACCTAATTATGGACTAACTCAGTAGAGCGAACTTGTATGACGTGCCACGTGTCATTGTTTCTTCCTTCGGCTCTGAAATTTATATATAGAAAACTACAGTCTATGCACTATCCGCCATTGTTTACAGAATTCCAATCCTCTTCTCAAAGAGAGAGTTATGACGATTTTCCCAAGGTCACATCTTTGAGATGAAATTCGGCAACCTGCGAAAAGCCTAACTTCCACAGATCATATCTTCCAAAAATATAGCGAACCAATATATGAAATTCAGTCACAATGTTCATTAGGATTGCAAATCAAATGGGTTTTAATTTCAGAATCTAAAACTTCGCAGAAATGAAGTTATAGCGAAAATGCCACAATCACTACAATTGGAGGATATATGAGATTTCTTTTTATAGAGTTGAGAGGGGCTTCTATAGAGAATGTTGGAGGGATTTTAGGAGCTTAAAAAATTATTAATTAATGACTATTCAATGACCAAAACCAATTATGAGTGCCATGCCACAACCCCATAGGGTTTTATTCCACTAACTGGGGTTACTAACTTCAAACATGAATATCTCTCAAACCGTGAAGAATTACTTGGCATACCATATATCAATGGAAACATCTCGACGAGTAGAATCTATATAGAAGATCATTGACTCAAAATAGAGTAAGTTGTCAAGTCAAAATTCCCTTGCAAGATCAGGGTAGCTCTTGGTGCTACTTGGCTTGACATCAATGACAACCTCAAATCATCTTTAGATCAATAGACAAAGTTGTAGAGATGTTAGCTTGCTTACGTTGTTGTATGCATATGATGGTTGAGCTGAGATATTGTGATGCAAGGCAAATACATGAAGATGTTGTGAGGCGAGGTATAAGGAAAAGGATAATACAAAGGAAATACAAGGGAAAAGACAAAGGAAAAGGGAAAAACATGATACAAGCAAAGACAAAGGCAAAGGCAAAAGCAAAGGCATGATGCAAGGCTATGGCAATGGAAAATGTTTTGTAAAAGAATATTAATGCAAGTTATTTGAATATGTTGATATTTATTTTATTGGCATGAAGAATATTAATGCATGTTATTTGAATATATTGAAATTTATATTATGTATTTTAATATTCAAGAGTTGAAACAATTTTGGATTCAAAGAGACACCCTTGGAATGCAAAGAGACAAGACTTGTCATTTCAGGTTCATGTATGGAATACTAACAACCATTAAAGTTGTTTATAAAAATATGTGAGGTTAGAGACTTAGAGAGTATGTGAGAGTGTTAAATTTAGGTATGTTCTATGCTAGAGCAATTTATTTCAATTTTCGTAGTTAGTTCAATATCTCTTCCAGATTAGCAATCACATCATCATTAAAGTAAACTACAGATAGAACATAGATATAAATCGCAGAAGACAAGCCAAGACAAGAGGACATAAGATGTGGCGCTAGCCAGGTACAAACCCAATGCTAGGAAACCCTTGATCAATTCTTCTTATATTTTCTTCACTAGTTCAGCAGAGAGAGAGAGAGAGAGTACATTTACAACTGAAGTCAACACTTTGACTTTTCTAGATGAGAGCATAGATCATCTCTAACAAGATGATACATGAGATCTGCTGAAGACATGTTGCTTCAACTGATTCTCCAAGGTGACTCCTTCACCTATCATCGTGTTGCATTTTGTCATCATGCTGCACCCATCATCACAATGCTGGACCTCATCACTACTGCAACTAATGTTGTATTGTTGTCTGGTGTCATAATCGAACCATGTTGTCCATGTTAGTTGTCCCTTGCATGTTGTTGTACCATTGTGCTATACTTGCAGCACCATGAACTTGCTATATCATACTGCTGCACCTCACCATTGTGTTGCCCCTCATTATGCTATGATACACTTCTTCACTATACCCATCATGCAGCAGCATTCATCAACATGTTGTTGCAATATATCATCATCATGTTGCTTCAATGTATCATCATCATTGTTGCATCCATCATCATGTTGCTTCAATGTATCATCATCATTGATGCTTCCATCATCATGCTGCTTCAATGTATCATCATCATTGTTTTGGGGCTTCTCTGTTTGTTGCATTGCATGACTGGTTAGGGCATTCTAACAACTGTCCTAACAATGTTTAAAATGTGGCCAAAATATCCCTCCACAACTGTCGTTGCCTTTCTAGGAGGGGAGAAAAGCCTTGGTTGCAATGCTCGGCTGTTCCAACCCCTATTCCACCCTTCAACCTCCTCTTATCTACTAGGCTTGCTACAACAAGCTGCCCCTTAGCTGCGGCAACCCTTCTAAGGGATATTCCTTCACCGAACCACCCCAAAACATTCCCCCTGCCTCTCAACCTCAAGATATGGTCTGCGGCCCTCTTCAACAGCTCCTCAGCCTCCTCGAATAGCCCCCTAACTCCTCGTTGTTCTCTTATAGGCTTGTTGTGGCTAGGGTATATTCATACCACCCTCAAGACAACATATAGGCTTCCTTTTGATAGTGTCTTAAGGTCTCTCCATAGACCCTTCATTAATGTGTATTATACTTCTTCATAAGACAACGTAGGGCTTCTCCATAGGGCAGCGTAGGGCCTAGGGCACTCCCTCTAGATTAGGGCAGCATTATCCCTTAGGATCTCTCCTCCTACTAAAACCCAAAGACAAGTAGAGAGGAAGAGATCCCCAGTGTGTTGAAATGACTTGAAGGCCACCTCTATTTATACTAAAATGTTGAGCACAAGTGGGGTTTATTTGGTTGCTGGCCGACCTTGACGAATAGTCCTATAACACTTATAAATTCACATCTCCATGAATACTTATCGGAATCGGATGATATTTAGATCAATCCTACACCTATCGATGAGAGGGATCCAAGAAAAATATCAACTGCCATTAATAAGATGACCCACATGGAGTTTGGCCCTAGTTTCCAATTTTAACAAAGAGCTTATCAAGTTATTGTTAGTTCTTGTTATCTGGAGCAAAGAAGAGTAGATGTGAAGCAAATTTTAGGAGGAAACGAAGCACAGACTGAGATGGAGCTATGCAAAGTTATAGACTAGGCAAACCAACAAATTATTGCTTGTATGTATCAGGGGATTGTAGTGTCCTTTCAATTTGTAGCTTGATAAATAAAACGTTGGAGCCTGTTGAGGTAGGAGCCTCCTGTGGGTTGTATCCTACAAAAAAATTGTGGGAGTTGGATCTTCCTTGAAAGTTGAAGCTGGCAGAATTGAGGTAGAAGCTTCCTACATGTTGGAGCCTATAAAAAATCAGATGTAATAAGGGAGTAGCAGTTTTCTTTTGCATCACAACAGTAAAAAAATTGGGGTTTTCTCCTTTTATGGGTTTCCACTTATATTTGGTGTCCATATGTGTTGTTGTTATGTGTTTATGTGATGTTTTGGTTTACATATTAAATCTGTTGTTCATAGTGTGTTAAGTTTCTCATTTAATAGTTCAATTAATCATTGAAAAGAAAAGAAATTTATGTCCACAATGTACTAGCATTATTTAGCCCCACACCTCCCCCCCCTTCTCAGTTTAGTCAATTTTCCATCAATTGGTATTAGAGTTAGTTCCTTCTATGTAAACCTAACAGTTGAATGATAAAACTAGTTGAGTCATGGAATATCAAAGTGTACTTGTGCTTAGTACACCAAACTTTCATGAATGGAGAGACAAGGTAAAGGCATAACTGATAGCTTATGGACCTTGGTTATGGAAGCTAGTGTCAAGGATATTGTAAAGATCCCCCCTCTTCAAAAGAATAACAATGGAATGCTCAGGCAAAATGTGCAATTTATAATAACTTTCACAATAAGGATCTTGAGACAGTGATAGATCTAAAAGCTGCAAAATAAATTTGGGATAGGTTACAACTCATGTGTGAAGGAGATATTAGTAGCAACAATATAGAAAAGGAGAAGAAAAATAACAGGAATATAAATTCATGTAAAAAAAAGTGTTCAATCAAATGAGACCTGTTCTACTAATGTGAATGTATTTGATTCTCATGAAGAAAAGACAGATGAATATCAAGCTAGGCTTGACTCAACATTGGCTGAAATAGACAAACTTACAAATGAGAGTACAGACCATAAGAATTATTGTCGATATGTGTTAAAATTGGCAACTAGGGCCAAACTCCATGTGGGTTATCTTATTAATGGAAGCTGATATTTTTCTTGGATCCCTCTCATTGAGAGGTGTAGGATTGATCTAAATATCATCCAATTCCGATAAGTATTCATGGAGATATGAATTTATTTATGTTATGGGACAATTCGTCAAGGTTGGCCATCAACCAAATAAACCCCACTTGTGCTCAATGTTTTAGTATAAATAGAGGTGGCCTTCAAGTCATTTTCAACACACTTGGTATCTCTTCCTCTCTACCTGTCTTTGGGTTTTAGTAGGAGGAGAGATCCTAAGGGATGGCGTTGCCCTAATCTAGAGGAAAGAAGTTGGAATTACCGGGAACTGTCGAAACAGCCGAAACTATTGGGAACTGCTGGAATTGCCAGGAATTGCCAAAACTAACGGGAACTAATGGAACATCCGGGAACAACCGGAACAGCCACAACTGTCAGAACTGTCGGAACTGCCGAGAATAGCCGTAATTGTTGGAACTACTAGAACTTCCAAGAATAGTCAGAACTGCTGGGAAAAGTCAGAACTACCGAAATTGTTGGGTATAGCCAGGAATAGCTGGAATTGTTGGAACTGCCAGGAATAGTCGGAATTGCCAGAATTACCAGAACTGTCGGGAACAACGAGAATTGCCGAAACTACTGGAACTGTTGGGAACTGATAGAACAGGTGGAAAAGCTGACGTAGAGGACAGAAGCTGGAACTCCCAAGAATAGTCGGAATTATTGGAAATGTCGAAACTGTCGGTAACAGTCAGAATTTCCACAACTGTCGAAACTACGGGAATTGCAGGGAACTGCCGCCAGAGCATCTGTCTCCGAAGGAGAGCAACATGCAAGGGACAACTATCATTGGGACAGTTGTATGGTACTTAGAAGCAAATACACCAAGCATGCAATGTTACAGCTAGCATGCAAGGGACAGCTAGCATGCAACAGCAAGCATACAAAGGACAACAAGCATGCTAGGGACAATAAGCAAGCTAGGGACAACAAGCAAGCAAGATGCAGCCAGCACATAGGTCAATATGGAAACATGGTGCAGCAATGACACCTAATGCAGTATGGTGATGATGGGTGCAACATAGTGCATCATGGTGAGGTGTAGCATGATGACGAAATGCAACACAACGATAGGTGAAGGAGTCACCTTGGAGAATCAGTTGAAGCAGCATGTCTTCAACTGATCTCATGTATCGTCTTTTTAGAGATGATCTATGCTCTTATCTAGATAAGTCAAAGTGTTGACTTCTGTTGTAAACGTACTATCTCTCTCTCTCTCTCTGTTGAATTATTAAAGAACATATAAGAAGAATTGATCAAGGGTTTCCCCAAATTGGGGTTTGTCCTTGGCTAGTGCCACATCTTGTGTCCTCTTGTCTTGGTCTGTCTTTTGCGATTTATATTTATGTTCTATCTGCAGTTTACTTTAATGCTGATGTGATTGCTAATCTGGAAAAGATATTGAGCTAACTGTGAAAATTGAAATAAATTGCTCTAAACATAGAACATACCTAAAATTAAAATGGTATCAGAGCTGAGGTGAAGACAATGCCCAAGAAAGAGTGAAAGAGAAATCACCGAAGACAGTTGGGAAAGGACAAAAGCATCAATGGATTCCTCATCCCTCTTCAAATTCACCAAGGGTGAAGTCGAAGCAGAGAATATTATTAGAATGGCGTAGCGGAAGTTTCTGATGGCCTACCTAAAGATCATTTCATTGGGAATTCCAGATCTAAGGGTGGAAGGAAAGGCAAATGCCTTGGTTGCAATAAGTTTGGCCATTATGCGAAGGAGTGTCTGAATGGCAGAGACACGTCTCTTGATGAAGATAACAATCATTCCAAGGACATCTTCAATAATCAAAGGAATGACAGGTAATGCAGGTAATCAAGGAAATGGTCGACTCTTCAAAAAGAGAAACGGCAAGGAACCCCATGTATGAACAATCAAATGTTGTTTTTGATAAGATAAAGAAGCGTTATCTTGTATTGGCCCTCTCCTTTAGATTCTTTGGGAATCTGGCTTATTGATTGTAGTTTCAAGGCACTTCATCGAATAGTAGGGTGCACTCTCTAATTTGGTAGAGATGGAAACAATCATGGGATTATACTTGGAGCCAATGCCACCTATCCCAGAATGGGTGTAGGGAATGTTACACCACAATTAAATGAGGGTAACTTGATTCATTTACAGAATCTCTTTTATGTACCTGATCACAAGAACCTGGTGTCCATTTCGACAATGGAAGTCAAAGGTTATAGGGTGGCACTCATCAATGGAAAGGTATGTGTTTGAAAATAGAATTTTCAAAGATGTTTTTGAGTTTAGGGTTGTATCAAGTTGCGGGAATTCCATTTGGGACCATGTCCATTGACACATATCACCGGAGGTCTGTGAGTCAGATGGTGACAGGGATGCTTGAATTCAAAAAGAGCATGAAAGTACATGTCTGAGATGTACCGAAGGAAAATATTACAAGGGGACCATTCCCCTCATGTAGGAGGTCCACAGGTTTGGAACAACCCGAGGGGTTTGAGATTCATGATCAAGAATCTCACATATGCAGGTGGAAGAAATTCCTCTATGGCTTGAAGCAAAATTACCCGGGCGTAGTATGAGAGGATTGATAGCTGTCAGATGAAGCTGGGATTCAATAAGAGTGAAGCCGATCCAAACCATTGTTTGAAGGTTGTGGATGATAGACCTCTCATACTAGCACCTTCTGAGGACGACCTATTTCAAACAAGTGCAAACCCTCTCACTTGCAGAAGTAAGAGGGAGCTGGATTCTGGATGTGGAATGGTAAACTGCAAGCCCGTGACTACCTCAAGGATCTTAACTTTCAAAAGTTATATTGTGACGATGCTAGACCAGATTTGGGAAATGCCTCTGAGTTCCATAAAGTCATTTGCATTGATGTTCTTGGTGAACTTCTGTCTGGACATATGTTTTGCAGTTAGCATGGTGATATCGTATTTGGTTGAGCCTCACTAGATTGGTACTAAGAATCTTTTGAGATATCTTCAGGGCACAATCTCTCATGTATTGAGATACACTACCAAAAATATGAAGCTGCATGATTATCCGAATGTTGACTGGGCAGGCAATGTGGAGGATCATTGGTTCTCTTTGGGTTCTGTTTCGTTATCATGGATGAGCAGGAAGCAGAAGTCAGTTGCTATAAGCACCGCCGAGACCCAATACATAGCTACGAGTATGATCTCGTATGAAGCTGCCTAGTTGCGGAAGCTCTTCAGCGAGTTGTTTGTAAACATGATGAATACCACTATGATTCTCTGTGACAACTAGAGGGGGGATTCAATTATTAAGGAATCCCGTATTCGATGATTTCTCAAGCAGATAGACATCAGATACTGCCTTATCATGGATATGGTAATTCGATGAGCAAGGAGGCTCCATCGCATTAAGACTAATGTACAAGTCATAGACATTTTGTCAAAGCCTCGGGAAAGGTCAAATCTGTGACTTTCTCGAACAACTTGGAGTCATTGAGAGACCTTCTTATAAGGGTCTTGCATTGTGCATGCATTGAGCTCTGGGGGGGATTGGGGTGCTTACTAGAGCAACATACGACCACAGGGCGACTCACCCTTCCCTAGTGGTGTGCTATGTGCAAGATGACAAGTTCAACCTTCCCCTGTGATACCCTGTGGCGACTGTGGAATAGGATGATTAGTTCTCCTGTGGGTCGGGACGATTAGTTCTCCCATGGAAATTGTGGAACAGGATGATTAGTTCTCCTGTGGATCAGGATGATTAGTTCTCTCGTGGAAACTATGAAACTGGATGATTAGTTCTCCTATGGGTCGGGTTGATTAGTTCTCCCGTGGCAACTATGAAACAGGATGATTATTTCTCCTGTGGGCCAGGATAATTAGTTCCCCCGTGGGAACTGTGAAACAGGATGATTAGTTCTCCTGTGGGCCAGGATGATTAGTTCTCCCATGGCGACCTTGGGGCAAGATGATTCATTCTCCTGTGGATAGGATGATTAGTTCTCCTATTGAGGCATCCTACCCATGCAATCTAGGACTCATGGGAAGTACCTCTCATCTGATCAATGAGCAAGGAAATGGGGTTAGGGACCATAGTAATACTATCGATGGGCGCATCGTTGTATCTACCATACTCCCTATGCTAGGATGACCTCCATTGATCTGGGATCAATGAAACTGATCTGGGATCAGTATGAGTGGTTTGAGACACTCTCTTGGGATATTGATCTGGGATCAATAAAACTGACTTCAGACCAGTAAAAGTGATGTGACACACTCTCCTTAGATGAAACTGACTTCGGGTTAGTACAGAATGGTATGAGACATGCTCGACCAATTCTTCTTCTTCATGGTTCAATAGAGTAGAGCTCAGCAAAGCAAATCAGTGTAGGGCACTAATGGCAGAGATAGTACAGTCAGACATATGGATCAACGGATGGAGTT
The DNA here is from genome assembly GCA_000404065.3 of Pinus taeda. Lineage (NCBI taxonomy): Eukaryota > Viridiplantae > Streptophyta > Pinopsida > Pinales > Pinaceae > Pinus > Pinus taeda. Next base: position 57,931 of record APFE031429208.1, on the reverse strand, counting down.
CTCCCTAGTTGAGAGGGAGTGTTAAAATTGATAACTAGGGCTAAACTCCATGTGGGTCATCTTATTAATGGTAGCTGATAGTTTTCTTGGATCCCTCTCATCGAGAGGTGTAGCATTGATCTAAAGATCATCTGATTCCGATAAGTATTCATGGAGATATGAATTTATTTGTGTTATGGGACAATTCGTCAAGGTTGGCTAGCAACCAAATAAACCCCACTTGTGCTCAACGTTTTAATATAAATAGAGGTGGCCTTCAAGTCATTTTCAACACACTTGGCATCTCTTCCTCTCTACTTGTCTTTCGGCTTTAGTAGAAGGAGAGATCCTATGGGATGGCATTGCCCTAACCTAGAGGGCAGAAGCTGGAACTGTCGGGAACTGCCAGAACTAACTAGAACTGAAGGAATTGGAGGGAACTGATGGAACAGCCGGAACAACTGGGAACTATCAAAACTGCCGAGAATAGTTGGAATTTCTGGAACTATCGAAACTGGCGAGAATAGCCGGAACTGCCGAAACTGTTGAGAATAACCGGAATACTCAAAATATCCAGAATAGCCGGAGCTGTTGGAACTATTGGAACTGTCGGAACTGACGAGAATCGCTGGAATTGCCAAAACTGTAGCGACTACCAGGAACAGCCGGAATTTCCGAAACTACCAGAACTGGTCGGAACTGCCGAAACAAGCACGAAAGCTGATGTAGAGGGTAGAAGCCAGAACTGTCGGGAATAACTAGAATTACTGCAACTGCCAAAACTGTCGGGAACAACTGAAATTGCCGCAACTGCCAAAACTGTCGGGAACAACTAGAACTGCCGAGAATTGTCGAAACAGCTAGAGCATCCATCTCCGAAGGCGAGCAGCATGCAAGGGGAAACTAACTAACATTGGGACAATAGTATGCTACTTAGCAGCAAATACACCAAGCATGCAATGTTACAGCTAGCATGCAAGGGACAACTAGCATGCAACAACAAGCATGCAAATGACAAGCAAGCTAAGGACAACAACCAAGAAAGTTGCAGCTAGCACATAGGTCAATATGTGATGAGCCTCATAAATGGGTAATTATATGGGCTCATTTTACCTGCTAACCTAGTCAAATCAACCATTCTCTTAGCATTTTGCATGATTTTCTAATTATACTTATGCTTATAGAGTGAGTTGAGGTAGTTATGATGCCATGCGGTCTAATATGTGTTTAAAGAAGATTAGTGATTATTTTTGTGGTCAAAGTCAAGGATCTAGTGGACAAATGGCAGCAATAACTCGAAGTGGACAAAGGAGAAGACTTATAGGAGGGAATCCCCCTCATTTATTACTCCCCACTTTGAATTTTCCCTCATTCAGCTCGAAGTACAAGCAACCAAGTCATGCATTAGCAGGCCGCTAAGCAAAGTGGAGGATAACTGATGTTTATCTCGAGTGTTGGGAGCCAAGCCTCCTGATTTTGAGGAAGTTGTTGGAAGCTTCATTTGTATAAGTAGGGAGGCCTAGAGCCTCACTAGGGAGCTGGTCAAATTTTCAAATTTTTGCTACAATATTGCTTATGTAGACTCTGCTCAACTTCGAGCTTATTATCTTGACAGTTCATGTAATCTTGTTATTGTTTTGGAAATAAAGATGGAATCCTTTTTGAGTTAGCACTGAGTTATCTCAGAGGGTTGAAGCTCTTGGATTAGGGCCCAATCCAAGCAGCCCAGCTCCTCTTTACTTGTATTTGTATGTTTCATTTCAGTTTGCAGAATGGGTTGCAGTTAGATGCATTTCCTTTATGGTTAAGAATAGGTTTATTTTGATGATTCGGTAGCTTGCTTCCATTTTAATTTTCTGTAGAAGGTGAAGCAGTGATAAAGAAAATATCCAAAAGGCTAGTTGGTTCATAGTCTAGTTTTCTTTGCTTCAGAACTTCTTCATCATGCTCATTTCCTTATTTGCAACATTCTTCTTTCATGCAATGGTTATCATCATTTCTTTCCATAGATCATAGTTTACCTTGATGCAAAAACTTTGTTTTTTTGATGCACTTATTTCCTTGCTTGCTTAATCCCATTGGTTGACTGTCAATTGTTTATGCAGAAGATATCTTCTAGCAGCAGGCCAGCCTATCAGCCACTCCATCCTCCATATGATCCATGCCCTATAGGTTTCCCAAGTCTCCCTTCAATTCTGCCTTAGTTTTCATCATTTTCCATAGACTTTCTTCTCTCTTCTTAAGAAAATCCAATCATCTTTCTCTCTCTTAATGATTCTTGGTGAAGCCTAGGTGCCCTAACACATCATCCTAGCCTTCATCTACCCTTTCCACCCACTCTCACACCTTTAAAACCTTCAAAACTTCTCTCTGCATCCTCTTGTAGATCCCCTGTAGGGATTTTCCTATAGGCTTCCTTTTGAAGGCCAATTGTAGGAAAAGCCTCTAGAAGGCCACCTGAGACCTCCTAGGACCCATCCACACCATCCTACATCCTCTCAAGTCCCAAAACCGCCCTCCATCGCCACCTATTTGTTGCCACATTCACAAACAAATAAATTACATGCATGACAAATTCACATAAAAATACATAAAAGTCCAAAAAGATGTTTTTTCCTCATTTCCTTCTAGAAATAGCTTGAGTAGATGTTGTTTACTTCCTTGAGTAAATAATGGAATTCATTTCATGGTTTTCATATTTCTTTCTGCAAAAGTAGGATTAGTTGGTTAAGTAGGGTTTGCTAGGTTTACTTTACATTTCAGTCTTTTTCCTTTCTGCAAGTAGAGTAGCCTCTGTAGAATAAGTTTTAATTTCTTTCATCACATATAGAGCTTCTTCTGGAATCCATAGAAGTTGGCTTGAGCTCCTAATGATCTTGTGCCAGCTGGCCAAGTGACCACCTGCAGTAAGAACTAGTACTTGTGCATACAGCACTGTCGCTTCCAAGTTTGTTATGGACTACCGAGTTGAGAAGAGTAAAGTAGGCAACCCAAGAGTTGCAGCATTATTGCTGCAATACTGGTACTCACCACTTTTTGGCGTCGTTGCTGGGGAAGCGTCAGAGTATTATGTGATTACTGCATTCTTCTATTTTCTCTTGCAACATTCTACCATGTAATTCATTTCAGCAAACGTAGAGTAGTTGTTTCTTTCAGTTTCTGCATTTCCTTGCTTTCCTTTTCAATTTTTCAATTTCCATTTCAACAAAAGTAGAGTAGTTATTTCTTTCAGCTTCTGCATTTGCTTGCTTTCCTCTTTAGTTTTGCAATTTCCATTTCAGCAAAAGTAGATTAGTCATTTCCTTGCATTCAGTTCTGCATTTCATTTCAACAAGTTCATTTCAGTTAGTTGCAATTTGTTTTGTTCAATCAATTTTAGTTTTGCAGTTTCTATTAGTGTGGGAGAAAAGAAAAACCAACCAAAAAGATTTTATTTCATGCCTCGTAGGAATAGAGATAATTCAGGAAAATGTTTGCCCAACACCCTCACTGCTTCACACAGCCAACTTTCTCTCTTCTCCGGTGGCTGCAATCAAGAAGAACCCTTAGGTGAACATCCAGAAATATTTGAAGAACCTATAGGGGAAGAAGAAGAAAAAAACATTCCTCTGGAGCCAATGGCTGAAAATAGAAATGTTGGCTGCAGTATATTTTCTTCCAACTCATCCATTAAAGGTGAAATTGGAAACATGCTGGAAGACTTCAAGAGTGAGATGCTGTAGATTCTTACCATGCTCATGGATACCTTACATATCAAAAGAAAACAAGAGGAAGCAGAGAGGGCTTTAACCATTTTTTGCCCTAGATGCACCAAGAGGCATCCTAGGAATGAATTCTCATTGAACTCTATAGAGGTTTGTTCAATCTGTGAAGAAAATCATTCTACAAACAAGTGCTCGTCCTTGCTCGGACTTAAAGTTGTATACCAAGGGGTCGAAGGAGCCACTGAACAAATCTATTACATAAACCAAAGGAGGTCGCATGGACCTAGACGATATCAGCATGGGATGCAAGGGACATCTCAAGCATACGACAACCCCAACCAAGTTACATCCATACCTTCTTGGGGCCCCCCTGCTCATCCTTCCTGGTCCACACCTCCTCCTTGGTCCTTCACATCTCCATATCATGCCCAACCAGCCACCCATTCATTTCAACCCTATGCTCAGCCGCAACCTCGGTGGAATGCATCTCATCAAGGGTGGAGGCCCCAATACATCTCTCTCTTCGCTTTTTTTGCCTCCACCACCTGCCCAACCACAACCCCATCCACATTCATCTCAAATGCACACTCCCACTCGACTACATGTACCACCATTTCCAAACCCACACATTGAAGTAGCTCAACCCATTTACAATGTTGAGGTACAACACTTCCAAACAACTCCTCTCAAGCTCAATGGTATTCACCATAGCTCAGGAACAACATTGCAAAAAAGAGATTATATTGATATCATTGAAGGACCACATCCAGCGGAAGAAGATTCAATAGAGAAGATCAAAGAACCATGGGTTGCATTTGATCAAGAGAAGACATCAAAATCAAAGATTGACAGAGCTCCCTCATGCTTACCGTCAAATCTTCCATGTATTCAAGAGAAAAATAAGCAAAAAAGGTAGGATGTGAAGGTCATGGTAGAAGAAGACATGAAGAATGATCCAAATAAAAAAAAGGACCAAGGACATCACAACTATATTGAAATATGGTTCTAGATAGTCACTAAGTTGCAGCATCACTCCCTTCCTCAACTATGCTTCATCCCTTCAAAGTCACCTCCTCCTTGGTCCTTCACATCTCCATATCATGCCCAACCAGCCACCCATTCATTTCAACCCTATGTTCAGCCACAACCTTGGTGGAATGCATCTCATCAAGGGTGGAGGCCCCAATACATCTCTCTCTTCGCTTTTTTGCCTCCACCACTTGCCCAACCACAACCCCATCCACATCCATCTCAAATGCACACTCCCACTCGACTACCTATACCACCATTTCCAAACCCACACATTGAAGTAGCTCAACCCATTTACAATGTTGAGGTACAACACTTCCAAACAACTCTCAAGCTCAATGGTATTCACCATAGCTCAGGAACAACATTGCAAAAAAGAGATTATATTGATATCATTGAAGGACCACATCCAGCGGAAGAAGATACAATAGAGAAGATCAAAGAACCATGGGTTGCATTTGATGAAGAGAAGACATCAAAATCAAAGATTGACAGAGCTCCCTCATGCTTACCGTCAAATCGTCCATGTATTCAAGAGAAAAATCAGCAAAAAAGGTAGGATGTGAAGGTCATGGTAGAAGAAGACATGAAGAATGATCCAAATCAAAAAAAAGGACCAAGGACATCACAACTATATTGAAATATGGTTCTAGATAGTCACTAAGGTGCAGCATCACTCCCTTCCTCAACTATGCTTCATCCCTTCAAAGTCACCTCCTCCTTGGTCCTTCACATCTCCATATCATGCCCAACTAGCCACCCATTCATTTCAACCCTATGCTCAGCCGCAACCTCGGTGGAATGCATCTCATCAAGGGTGGAGGCCCCAATACATCTCTCTCTTCGCTTTTTTGCCTCCACCACCTGCCCAACCACAACCCCATCCACATCCATCTCAAATGCACACTCCCACTCGACTACCTATACCACCATTTCCAAACCCACACATTGAAGTAGCTCAACCCATTTACAATGTTGAGGTACAACACTTCCAAGAAACTCCTCTCAAGCTCAATGGTATTCACCATAGCTCAGGAACAACATTGCAAAAAAGAGATTATATTGATATCATTGAAGGACCACATCCAGCAGAAGAAGATTCAATAGAGAAGATCAAAGAACCATGGGTTGCATTTGATGAAGAGAAGACATCAAAATCAGAGATTGACAAAGCTCCCTCATGCTTATCGTCAAATCCTCCATGTATTCAAGAGAAAAATCAGCAAAAAAGGTAGGATGTGAAGGTCATGGTAGAAGAAGACATGAAGAATGATCCAAATCAGAAAAAAAAGGACCAAGGACATCACAACTATATTGAAATATGGTTCTAGATAGTCACTAAGTTGCAGCATCACTCCCTTCCTCAACTATGCTTGATCCCTTCAAAGTCACCTCCTCCTTGGTCCTTCACATCTCCATATCATGCCCAACCAGCCACCCATTCATTTCAACCCTATGCTCAGTCGCAACCTCGGTGGAATGCATCTCATCAAGGGTGGAGGCCCCAATACATCTCTCTCTTCGCTTTTTTGCCTCCACCACCTGCCCAACCACAACCCCATCCACATCCATCTCAAATGCACACTCCCGCTCGACTACCTGTACCACCATTTCCAAACCCACACATTGAAGTAGCTCAACCCATTTACAATGTTGAGGTACAACACTTCCAAACAACTCCTCTCAAGCTCAATGGTATTCACCATAGCTCAGGAACAACATTGCAAAAAAGGGATTATATTGATATGATTGAAGGACCACATCCAGTGGAAGAAGATTCAATAGAGAAGATCAAAGAACCATGGGTTGCATTTGATGAAGAGAAGACATCAACATCAGAGATTGACAGAGCTCCCTCATGCTTACCGTCAAATCCTCCATGTATTCAAGAGAAAAATCAACAAAAAAGGTAGGATGTGAAGGTCATGGTAGAAGAAGACATGAAGAATGATCCAAATCAGAAAAAAGGACCAAGGACATCACAACTATATTGAAATATGGTTCTAGATAGTCACTAAGTTGCAGCATCACTCCCTTCCTCAACTATGCTTCATCCCTTCAAAGTCAAATCATTTGGTCTGTAAAATCTGGATACATGTCAAAGCATACATTTCAAGCCTCCACATCATTTTATCTATCATCTCGATGTGCACATGGATCCATTGGAAGTATTCTTATACTTGAAAGTGATTTTGTTTTTCAAGTAGGGTAGGGTAGAGAAAAAATAAAAAAATAAAAAATAAAAATCTAAGGTGAAAACCTCCTTAGAAGCACCTCAGGTTGGCTCATTGATTGAAAACCTCCATGAGGTTGTCAATGGGTTGAAAAGAAGAAAAAAGAGGAAAAAGAATAAGATCCCTGGGTGAAAACCTCCCTTGGAGGTGCCCAGGGCAAGCAATTAGGGTGAAAACCTCTCTGAGGCGCCCTAGTTGTTTTAAAAAAAAAATTAGAGAAAAGGAAAAAGAAAAATGAATTTCCAGTTGTATTGCAGGTGTCAAAGAAGCTCTGAAACCAATACTAGCACCTATCCTACCTTTCCTCACCTCTCTCCATCATTCTTGACATTCCTTCAACCTCACTATGCTTCTTTTCTGAAAACTATGTTTTCTACAGGAGACCCTGTGTTTTCTACAGGAGGCTCCTGTAGAAATTACAGATAGCCAGCCAAAAATGGATTTTAAAAGCAGTTTGAGGAATAGGGAAGTTTCATAAAGGGTTTATAAATCCTCCTGTAGTCTTCAAACCTCTTTTCCATCATTTCCAAGCCTGCATCACACCCCAAACTCATTTTTCTTACTGTTCAAAAAACTGCAGGATGCTCTGATACAAAAATACATAGAGCAGATTTTTTTTTTTCCCTAACTTGAAAACCGTGCATCCATTTAAAAAACTGTTTCATGGGGGGTTACATATGGATGATGGTAACATGCTCAAGTAATTTCAGCAAATTCTAGTGCATGGTTACCAAGAAATTGGCCCCCGTCACCTTTAGCTATTTTTGCATTTTTTTCAATATTCGTGCATCCATTTAAAATATTGTTTCATGGGGAGATGCACATTGATGATGGTAACATGCCCAAGAAATTTTAGCAAATTCCAGTGAACGGTTTCCTGGAAATCGTCCTCCATCACCTTTATCCATTTTCAGTTTTTCTCGAAATCCATGCATCCATTGACCAAAATTTTTCTATGGGAGGTGCATAATGATGATAGAAACAAGCTCAGAAAGTTTCAAGTCAATCTAGTCTACCGTTTGGGAGATATAGACAAAACAAGTCATTGCCCCATAGAAGTCTAACATCAGCAGCATGAGGGTGCAAATCTGAAGGTTGAAGCAGACACCTGAAGATCAGATCCAACTAGAAAGGAACTTGCACACAGCACAACCATATCTTAGCAAGAAGACAAGCATCCATCAAAAGAAATAAAGGCATGCAACAGAAGGAAAGGCCATAGCACCTCACAGCAAATGCATTCGGATCTCAGGTAAGTGACTAACCCGCTCCTCTGTTTGCATTGGGATAATTAGAGAGCATGCAACAACAATGAGATGGTTGAGGCTGGTTGGGGTTGAGGTGGCCAGTTAGCTAGGCCACCTTCATCCAGTTGACTTCACTCATCCAAAGATGTCACCACACGTGCGCTACTCAAGAGAGATGTCAAGGACAGGTAGTGGAGGCGACAGGAACTCCGATGAAATCATGAGAGGTGATTACAAGGAAAGGGAAATGATGAAAAGGCAGGTGGGGACCAACAGTCCTAATGGGGCCAATGTGCATTTTTGCCAGCTCAACCCCATCACTGGAAATATCTAAAAGAAGTAATAAGTACTCCTCCTCGAGCACTCTCACCACCTTTTCTTTCATTTTATCCTCGCCAACTTAGTTGCAGCAAGCTCCTTGTCACCCCACAGCCTCGAAACCATCATTCTCCATCGCTCTCATCCATCCTCCTGCTATCAGCGTTCTACAAGAGCACTTACAGGTTCTACAAGAGCACCTACATTCAGTTCTACAAGAGGGCCAGTGAGCAGTTTTTAAGGAGAAAACACAAGTTTTTTGCTCGATTTCTGGCTTGAGGAGGTAGGCTCCATGCATATACACCTTGATTATCAATATGTGTAAGCAATGATACCATTTTAAGGAGGAATTGAGTCCATAGAAGAAGAAGAATTACATAAAAACATTTTGCCTGTTTTAAAAAAAACACACACACAGTTTTTCCTCTGTTTTCCTGTTTTCTTCAAAATTCTTGTCTCCATCTCTACATTTGGTGTTCAAATGGGGTATAAGGACAATGACAGGAGGATTCATGAGGAAGGAGCCCACTAATCCAACCAGGCTCCATGAACATCCCCAAGTAGTAGCCATATTCACAAGGGAAAATTGGATGAACTTTCATGAGAAATTCTAAGGGTTTGATGAGGAAATTGCTCAGGAATTTGCCCACTCTTTGGTCCCTCACTCCAGAGCACCTTACCACATAGTTTGTAGATCAGGGAGGATCATTCCCCAATGCGGATGAAAGAGGCATTAAGGAGAGTGCTAATGTACAAGCGCTCCATTCAGAGGTTGAAGGTCAATTGGATTGGCCTCAAATTGAGTCCCCCACTGCTGCTAGGAATGCTAGAGGGCAGAAAAGAAGAAGAAGAGCAACAACAGTGGGAAGAGGTAGACAGAAAAGCAGGATTCTATGACAAGGAAGAGGAGACCACATCAGAAGCATGGGATGCTAGGGAGGCCACCAGGGCCATCAAAGATGAGGGGACGGACTAAGTTGCTCAAAGGATGAACAACACTTTCAATAGGGGGCGATGATGAGCCTCATAAATGGGTAACTATATGGGCTCATTTTACCTCCTAACCTAGTCAAATCAGCCATTCTCCTAGCATTTTGCATGATTTTCTAATTATATTTATGCTTATAGAGTGAGTTGAGGTAGTTATGATGCCATGATATCTAATATGTGTTTAATGTGGATTATTGATGATTTTCGTGGTCAAAGTCAAGGATCCAGTGGACAAATCGCAGCAATAACTCGAATTGGACAAAGGAGAGGACTTATAGGAGGGAATCCCCTTCATTTATTACTCCCCACTTAGAATTTCCCTTCATTCAGCTCGAAGTACAAGCAGCCAAGTAATGCATTAGCAGGAAGCCGAGCAAAGTGGAGGATAACTGATGTTTATCTCGAGTGTTGGGAGCCAAGCCTCCCTGATTTTGAGGAAGCTATTGGAAGCTTCATTTGTATAAGTAGGGAGGCCTAGGGCCTCACTAGGGATTTGATCAGATTTTCGAATTTTTGCTACAATATTGCTTATGTAGACTCTGCTCAACTTCGAGCTTATTATCTTGACAGTTCATGTAATCTTGTTATTGTTTTGGAAATAAAGATGGAATCCTTTTTGAGTTAGCACTGAGTTACCTCAAAGGGCTAAAGCTCTTGGGTTAGGGCCCAATCCAAGCATCCCAACTCTTTTTTACGTGTATTTGTATGTTTCATTTCAGTTTGTAGAATGGGTTGTTGTTGATGCATTTCCTTTATGGTTAAGAATAGGTTTCTTTTGATGATTCAGTAGTTTGCTTCCATTTTAGCTTTCTATAGCAGGTTAAGCAGTGATAAAGAAAATATCCAAAAGGCTAGCAGCAGTGCCTTGGCCTCTCTTCCTCCCTTTGGGACAATGATTTGAGACAAGACCCTCTTGCTGCCCCAAAAACACAGATTTTCCTCCTGCAGAGGACCTCTAGTGTTTGCAGCTTTCTAGTTGGTTCATAGTCTAATTTGCTTTTCTTCAGAACTTCTTCAGCATGCTCATTTCCTTATTTGCAACATTCTTCTTTCATGGTTTCCTTTCATGCAATGGTTATCATCATTTCCTTCCATAGATCATAGTTTACCTTGATGCAAAAACTCTATTTTTTTTATTCACTTATTTCCTTTCTTGCTTAATCCCATTGGTTGACTGTCAGTTGTTTATGCAGTAGATATCTTCTAGCAGCAGGCTAGCCTATCAGCCACTCCATCCTCCATCTGATCCATGCCCTATAGGTTGCCCAAGTCTCCCCTCAATTTTGCATTAGTTTTATGCATTTTGCATATACTTTCCTCTCTCTCCTTGAGCAAATCCAATCATCTTTCTCTCTCCCAATAATTCTTGGTGAACCCTAGGTGCCCTAACACATTATCACAGCCTTTATCTACCCTTTCCACCCACTCTCACGCCTTTAAAACCTTCAAAACTACTCTCGGCATCCTCCTATAGACCTCCTGTAGATCCCCTATGTCCTCTTGTAGATTTTCCTGTAGGCTTCCTTTTGAAGGCCGATTACAGGAAAAACCTCCAGAAGGCCACCTGAGACCTCCTAGGACCCATCCACAGCATCCTACATCCTCTCAAGTCCCAAAACCGCCCTCCATCGCCACCTATTCACTGCCACATTCACAAACAAATAAATTACATGCATGACAAATTCACATAAAAATCCAAAAAGATGTTTTTTCCTCATTTCCTTCTAGAAATAGCTTGAGTAGATGTTGTTTACTTGCTTGAGTAGGTAATGGCATTCATTTCATGGTTTTCATATTTCTCTCTGTAAAAGTAGGATTAGTTGGTTAAGTAGGGTTTGCTAGGTTTACTTCACATTTCAGTATTTTTCCTTTCTGCAAGTAGAGTAGCCTCTATAGAGTAAGTTTTCCTTTCTTTCATCACATATAGAGCTTCTTCTAGAATCCATAGAAGTTGGCTTGAGCTCCTAGTGATCTTGCGCCAACTGACCAAGTAACAGCTTGCAGTAAGAACTAGTATTTGTGCATACAGCATCGTTGCTTCCAAGTTTGTTACGAACTACCGGGTTGATAAGAGTCAAGTAGGTAGCCCAAGAGTTGCAACATTATTGCTGCAATACCGGTGCTCACTAGTATGGCAACATAGTGCAGAAATGGCACATAATGCAGTACAATGTTGGGTACAGTCATGATTAATGAAGCATGATGAGATGCAACATAGTGATGATGGGTGCAGCATGGTGCAACACGATGAGGTGCAGCATGATAAAGAAATGCAGCGCAACGATAGGTGAAGGAGTCACCTTGGAGAATTAATTGAAAGCAACATGTCTTCAACTAATCTCATGTATCATCTTCTTAGACATGATCTATGCTCTTATCTAGATAAGTCAAAGTGTTGAATTCTATTGTAAACATACTATCTCTCTCTCTCTCTCTACGAACTATTGAAGAACATATAAGAAGAATTGATTAAGGGTTTCCCCACATTGGGGTTTGTCCTTGGCTAGTGCCACATCTTGTGTCCTCTTGTCTTGGCTTGTCTTTTGTGATTTATGTTTATGTTCTATCTACAGTTTACTTTAATGTTGAGGTGATTGCTAATCTAGAAAAGATATTGAGTTAACTGTGAAAATTGAAATAAATTTCTCTAAGCATAGAACATACCTAAAATTTAACAATATGTGATGAAAGAGAACATGAGTTCAAGGAGGAAAATATCAACCTAAAGACATAGCTTGAAGAAGCAAGGAGAATAGAAGAGGTGATGAGAAGTTGATTGAAGGAGAGAGACCTTCAGTGTGGAATATTAGAAGTTGAGATTGGTTCAACAAGAAATGAAATAGATGCAAAGTAGATAGTGTAAAAAGATAAAAGAGGAGGTTGTTTCCATGAAGAACTTAGAAAGGTGCAGTAGCCCTAAGGAAACCACAAAAGAGGATACAACAACATAACAAGGACCTACCATAGAAGAAGCCAACAAAAGCATGATAAGTAAAGAAGCAAAAAAAAAGAACATCAAAAGCCAAAGAATGAGGTGAAGAAAGGGCTCTTTGCAAGAAGGTCATTTTCTTTTGGAAATGAGTTGAGAAAATTTGGAAGATCCCAAAGGAGATTCTTTGTTCCCTTGAAAGATATCAAATGTTTTTTCTTGCCATGAACCTGGATATGTAGCAGCGAAATGTAAGAGCAAGCAAATCAAGGATTATCAACAAAAGATGCAACAAACAAAGAAGCTTCCTCAAGCAAACAAACAAAGATTCCCTACAAGGAGATCATCAACAACCAGGTAAAAAACAAAACAAAAAAAAACTATAGCTATTTTCTCATGTAATGATTTTAGACATAAAGCTATTGAATGCGAAATTTATTTAAAGAAGAGTAGAAATGACTCCAGAAGATACAAATCATTTATGACATTTGTCGATCATATAAGGTGCTATTTATGTCGCAACCTTAGTCATAGAGCCAAAGACTGCAAGTTTCCTTCTACCCTAAAGAAATGTAGATAGAAGGAAAAAGCCACTCTAAGTAAACCAAATAGTGAATCAAAAGGAAATGTAGACAACAAAAGGCAACCCACTAAAGTGTGGAAGAGGAAGAAAGAGAAACAACTTCAATGACAAATTGAAGTTAGCATGGCCTCGGGGGGAGCTACTCAAGGAAATGAAAGCATTCATCCATTCCGTGAAAAATAAGCAACATTTCAGGGGGAGAGCAACCCCAAACAATTTATTGACAATATACTACATATGTTGGAGTCTCTGCAACCAGACTTTAATGAAAAATATTATCATGATTAGTGTTATACAAAGAAAGAAAGGTGTTGTGACATTTACAGAAAGAAAAGGAACTTGAAACCATCTAAGACTAGAAATGCAAAAGGAAAATTCTTATGTGATTGGTATAGTTGCAATCATAAACTCAAGATAACACTGAACAATTTATGTATATGGAGGAAAAGAGTTCATCTGTTGAGTAAGCCAACTTATTTGTCATCTTATAGATACATAAGAACAATTTTCATTGATTAATGTCAACTATGCGAAACTAGTAAAAGAATGGGAGCAAACAATTCATCTAAAATTGCAATTACATCTTCAACAAGGAAATATGGTAGAATTCAAAACCGAAGGAATTGGAATCAAACTTGTCTCTTTTACACTTGGTCATACTTATGTTAGACACTTTGTATCATGTGCTAGCCACTTTGAAAATACATATGTATATATGCAAAGAGACCTTATTCAGAACACTCCTAGATGGTTTCTTTGTGACAAGTTTTGAGATATGACTTTGGATAAGTTAACCCTAGACAAGGAACTTCTTGTTGATGTTTAAGTGTTGGTTTTTTGGGTTTATTTGCTTGAGATAAAGGCACAAGGATAATTTGGCAAAAAGAGTACTTCTCATATGGAAGTTTTAGACTAACAAATAAAGAGGAAGCAATACTATTGGATATTCTAACATTTGGCATTTTCATAATTTTGAATAATTGGTTTCGTCCAAGCATGTAAGCCTGGTTTTCTTAACTACACCATATGATACTTTTTCAGTGCAATTTCCAGGAATGGGCATCAATGGCTATTATATTCCCAATCCTCCAGTGGTTTAGGTGAAGGTCCAAAAGGGCCATCAGGAACTGAGAATATAATATTAGATGAATAGTTGTTGTAGGTAGAGATGGAGAATGCTATTCAAGTTGAGCATTATGCACAAGCTACAAGATTTCGTGATGAGCTTCAGATGCTTCATGAAAACAACCAAGCAGGTATACTTGCTGCCAATGCACGATTTTACAAAGCATTTAAAAAAAAAAAGTGACCTGAGTACGATAGGGATGATATGATCTAAAGGAAAAGATCCGCATTACATACATCCTGGCGTTGGTTGTATTTTTTATTATGATATTACAAGAAAGATTTGAAGCTTGACAAAAATTGAAGAGAACAAGATATGGAGCAAAAGACTTTATCTTCTCAATATTATGAATGAGTTAAATAAGATTACATTGGAAACACCAATAATAAATTACTGGAGTTAAACTCAACTAAACTGGACTTAGTGAAACTGAACTAGGACACTTGGAGGAACAGTTTTGACAACTAACAAGTGCTTGGGATTAAGATACTTGCTAGCCTATGTCTCAGTTAGGCTTACAATTTAAAAATATTTGGCTTCAACTACATTTTCTTTTATTCTTCTCTTCACTCACGTTGTTGCTCTCTTAGGGAGTCTTATGCAAACTAAAATAAAAATGCCGTCGCGGCTTGGCTTCCACAAACAAACGAGTCTACAAATTTTCACAAGAGCGACGCTTTCACAAAAGCGTTTACAAAAGAGATCAAAATTCCTAGAATATAATATCAACCACCTGTTAGGTGTCAAAATCGTCCCTCCAATTGTCCTAGTTCAGTTTCACTAAGTCCAGTTTAGTCGAGCTTAACTTCAGTCATTTATTACTAATGTTTCCAATGTAATCTTATTTAACTCATTCGTAATACTGAGAATAACAAGTCTTCTGCTCCATCGTTTTGTTCTCTTCAATTTTTGACAAAGCTTGACAAAGATTGTAATAAGGATGTCTCTATGATTGGATTAGCAATGGTTGAAAGCAAACAATTGAGTGAAGGAATCAAATAATTTGAAAAGGCTATGGAGTGAAGTAAATCTGAAAAACTTGAGAAGTATATTATCTTTACATGGGATGTATTGGCCAAAGCTAAATAAGAAGAATGGAACATGGTACATCCCGTAGACAAAATAAGCAACAAGAATTGAGTATTTTCATGGGTTAGGAATCTGAGCGGTATTCCTCAAGATAGCCATGAAGAGAAGGATTCATGCATATGGCAATGCAAGTGTTGCATTATAGAAATGAATAGTATGACAAAACAATGTGGTAGTATGAATTATCTGAAGCAAATATCTATTAGGAATGGAGCGTAAATGAATACTACAAATTTGGAACTATGTACTGAGATGATGGGGTCACAGAGGCATAAGTGCTGACATATGTGACAGAGACACCATGGCGAAAAATGACTACGATGGAGCATTACTATGTGCCATGTGTTGGCATCATTATGCATATGTGTTACTGCATGCTACAATGATGGCATGATAATTATGTTGCAATGAAGGCTATACAATATAATGCATTGAGAAATATCACATAATGCATTGAAGAGTTAATATAATAGATTAACTTGCAGGGATATTATACCAACATGGATATTATATCAAAGAGTCTTTGAAGTATCAATTATTCAGAGTGACATGCACCACGAGAATGGTTAATAACTCTCGACTTCAATCTCTAAAAGTCTATGGACAGTCAATTATTCCATGCAAAGGTGTTGCATTATAATTATTGGCCAATGAATATGTGTCAAATTAATGGTACCATACTCAATAACTCTCCATCAAGTTTCCAACATTGAATCACACAAAGAACCAAAATTATTAAAAAATACTCTGACAGTGAAAATTATGATAATATTTGGGAGTATACATTAACCCTGCCATGAAAAACACTACAAACAAAACAAACGCTACCATGCAAAATGTATCTAAAGGACTACAATGAAAAATGATTGTAAAAGTAATCTCAAGACTAATACCCCTTTTAAAAGTGGAAACATTAATAATCCTTCCAACTATAGAACCATTATGATCAATCATTTGTTTGCAAAGCTCTTTGACAACGTGGTAGAAAATAGAATCAGTAAGTGGGAAGAAGTAAAAGAAAAAAGGGAAAGCAGGTTTTAGGCCAAAGCATTCTACAGTGGATCATGGTATCACGTTGAGACACATTATTGAAAAGGATTGGGGGGACAAAGAAGAAGTATTTTGCTACTTTGTTGACTTCGAAAAGGCATTTGACACGGTCCCTAGAGATTAGTTGTGGTGTATAATGGAAGAACTTGAAATTCCTTTGCAATATAGAGTTGTTGTCCATAGGCTCTATAAGGAGGTGATGGAGTCAAGCAAGGTTGCCCTTTATCCCCTACTGTTTTTGGTTTATATATTGATAAATGGGAGAGTGGCTAAATTTGCAAATTGGAGATGGCGTTCGGTTCAGGGAGTTTGTGATAAAGCTTCTTTTGTATGCTGATGCCCTTGTATTGATGGAAAAATCGTCCTGTTGATTGGAAACACAGTTATATGTCCTTGAGCTTTTTTGCAGAGAAGTGGGGATGTAAGTTAATACCAGTGAGACCAAAATAATGATTTTCTCTAATAAAAGGAAGCAAAGCCAACACATGTTCTTCTTTGAGGGTAATGTTCTTGAAGAAGCAAATGAGTACAAGTACCTTAGGATTGATTTCAACAACAAGCTTAATTGGGAAGACTGCAAAAAGAAGATAATTTTAGGAGGGTGGAAAACATTATATACTCTTCAAAATAGATGTAGAGAGGCAAAGTTATGAGATTGGAAAACAATTAAAGTACCTTTTGGACTCCTAGTTTGTCCAATGACACTATATGGGTGTGAATTATGGGCTAGCAGTACCCCCATCTCAAAATGAAAACAAATTGAAAAAATCCAAAAATTCTTGATCATGAGCAAGTTCAAAATAAAGAGTTTGGTTCCTTATGAGATAATGTTGAGTGAAACAGGAGTAGTTCCCATCGAAGCAATTGTTATGGTGCGTATTATAAGATATCTAAAAATAAATGAACATTTGGGAGTAGGTAGATGTCCTAAAGTTATCCTCAATGAAGGCATGAGTGAAAGAAAGAAAACATGGATGAGACAAAACAACAAATGGATGAAAAAATGGGATATCTACCTCAATGCTTTTCCTTCAAATAACAAGGAGTTAAAGAAATTTGTTATGGAGAAGTTCTGTAAGCGTATATGGGGAAAAGAGAAGAAGTACTATGTTGAGGAATTCAACCCCACTTGATATCTCCAAAAAAAAAGTACAATGGAGCTAGCATATCGTGGATAATAAAGATTCTTATTGCTCAATTAAGAACTAACTCACATCAACTTCGATGTGAAATAGGACAATGGAAAAGACCTAAAGTGTAACAGTACAAAGTAAAACTAAAATTAATTTCTTAATGAAAAAAGCATATACAAACAAATGAGCTCACTTATATTACTTGTGATCGAAGTCTGCCAAATGACAACAAGGTTTTGGGGACGACTCTCCTCCCAACCGTAGGCTCAATTGTGCAGGGCTCTGCTACAACTGGCCACCCCCAAGCCCTCAATCAACGTACTACTGCCAGTGACTCCTAAGTCTTAGAACACTATTCTCCAAGAGAATAAAGGATAGAAACTCGGATAGATGGAATGCCTCCCATCCTCCTCACCATCTAATAAATAGAACAAACACTGGATGGGGAACCACATGCACACACTCCATGTGTCTACATGCGACTTTGATTTTTAGCTTTCTATGATTTTTTTAGTTTTCTTGTTTTATTTATTTTCTTTTCTTTAGCTTTCTTGTTTTATTTTACCTTTTTCCTGTTTTTCCTTGTTTTATTTCTATTTAATTCTTATTTAAAGGATAAACCATTATTTTTAATTTATTTTCCTTGTATAATATTTTTAAATATCATTTATTTATGATTTATTATCTAACTATTTTTTTTAATTATTTATTATTAAGTGATTTATTATTTATTATTATATTATTATTTGTTATTTTATATTTTATTATTTATTATTCATTATTATATTATATATATTATTATTTTTTTATTATTTATTATTAAGGGAAGGGATATTACATAAAGAAGATTGGGAAGAACAAGAGTATACTTTTTGCACTTTTGGGGCATTTTTGGAACATGATGCTTTCAAAGACATTAAGGACAATTATGGAAATATGTTAGCATCGGTCCCTTGGCATTGTCTTTTCAACGAGGGGACTGTTAGAAGGTTGTGCTAGCTCATCATCATTTTGAATAAGAAAAACACTGAATTGCAAAAGGAGTCCCATAGACTATTTTTAGTGTCATGAACGTTAAAATATCATTCATTTATCCATTCAAAAATATTATTACTATGTTGAGAAAATATACTTGCTTTGAAAAATTATGATAAAGGCTCCCTAAATATTTATATCAAAGGTGTGTAAATAAAGTATCATATAGAAGGTGGTTCACGTTGCATTTAGTATTCTATATTATGATATATATGCTTTTTAGGGTTTTATGCCCTAATTAATGGTTCGACAGTAATACATTATAAAGACGTAATTAATGGTTCGATAGTGATATATTATAAAGGCATAATTAATGGTTCGATGGTGATACATTATAAAGGTGTGCATGTAAGTAAGTCCAATAATAGATCTAAAAATTGTGGCATATTACAAACTTCACAATTCATTATCATGGTTATCATGCCTCTAAACAAATAGATGTTCTCAGTGCTTTGCAAGTGTAAGTTTAGCTGCATCGATTCACGTACCTAGATTCAATAGAAATTTTGCTTGCATACAAGAAGAAAGAACCAACAATTAACAACATAGCACAACACGTTGGGTTGATTGTTCCCTACGTCCGGTCTCCGACCAACAAATTTCATTCAATACCCGTCCTCCAATTATTTAAACCAACAAAACCTTTAAAAATAAATACAAACCACCCATGGTCCAAAGGGAAGAAGTAAGCATCCATCCTTGACTTGGATCAATGGTGCAGGCAAAACAAATGCAGAATTAGTCGATTTATTCTTGATTCAGGCCATAAAAAGGATGAAAAATAGAACTCAAGAAGCGTAGTGTTGCACAATTGGCCAAGAGAACGGTGGACGCAGGAGCCCCCAACTACACTGCGACTTTCAATTAAAACTATTCAGAGTGTTCCATCGAAAAGACACGTCTACTCATAGATAAGTTTTTGGAGCTTTGGGGCTTTGCCAATAAATGATTTCATCAAAGTTTGTGCCTTGTATAAAGTTATATCTTCTTGTGGGGTTGGAAGGTCGATCTCACACTTGACTTGATTCGAGTCAAGAATCTAAATTTCTATCTCAAGTCGAAGGGTTGGAGAAACCTCCATTATATTTATTGATGTAAGCATAATGTGCGTTAATAAATTGGTGGTTGTGGCCAATATGATAAATTACAACATCTCTATTTGGCACCTGTCGATTCTGTGTGTTCTCTATATATACAATCTATTCGAAAAATTGGTTGTTGTGGTCAATATGATAAATTATAACACTTGCATATAGCACTCGCAGATTCTATGTGCGATGATTTTCATGTAATATCGATCGAAAACAACCCATTTCATTGCTCTACCTTGTAATGATCCACCCACTGTTTAAAAATAGAATAAATATAGAATGTAAATATTAGCATACATACGACACATGCATATGATAGATACATATGCAACTGCATTAATATATGTGTTAACCATTTATGAAAAGTCAAATGAATGAATTATTTCCATTCTAAGTAAATAACCACAACTCGCCAAATAAAATAGGTGTATTAAAGTAGATGACTTGCTATACTATATATTATATTATATATATATATATACTATTATATATATATATATATATATATATATATATATATATATAATTTATATATATAATATATATATATATATTATATATTATATAATATCCATATTATTCAAATAAGTAAATTTTGAGTAATTTAACAAATAAAAGGGTAACTATAATATTAATTAGTTATGTTAACTAAATGTTGGTATCAATTACTGATAAATTATTAATTAATGAAATTTATATTAAATAAAATAAAAGAAATAATTATTAATAATAAAACATAACACGACCTTATGCAAACTTTAGCAAAACCATAGAACACATATAAAGCAATATAAGACACGTAACATACATGATCTATAAATATTATAAGAGTTTAAAAGAGAAAGATGTCAACCTTAAACACATGTGGCAGATGCTTGTTTTGTCGTAAACCAAATCTTATCACTTAACCCTTCGCTGGAGGAATTGGGGAACAGAAAAATCACCGATCTAAAACAGATGAGGGTCCTATATAAGAAAAGGGAGTTTGACTTCGAAAGGGAGGTTGGCCTGGGAGGAGCTGGTCTTTTGGTAACAAGAGTGAATTTGGAGCGGAAACAACCCGGATTGATTTCAACATCAAAAAAATAGTTCCAAGTATTCTTTTGCAAAAATTTAAAATTTTAAACCTAATTACTGTCTGCTTAAGAATTTCTCAATTAGGGTATTACATACCTTCACAACCCACATGATGAGTATTCCATTATGTTTTAGCAATACGAATGGAAGAACTATCTATGTACAAATATTTTTCATATGAAGATAAATAGGAGCTATTGGAGGCGGAATCACTCATATAGTTAGCAAAACACGATGTTGCAGACGACATAGGCTAAAAGGACATATGAAATTCTTTGTGCTTGTCATATGTGGCTTAGGCTTCGTAATTTTCTGATTTTTTCTCCATCAACAACATTTGGAAATGATTGCAAATGTTGTTTTTTAAGAGAATTACCATGAGTCTTCGGTATGGCACCTATTTCAAATGCAGTTCAGGTCAAATTAAAAAATGAGATCAATTGTTTAACATTGAATCCAATGTGAATTGACTGAAGAGAGTGTGAATTCAGTGAGGGAATTGTCGTTATTTGCTTGTCACATGAGTATTAAGAAATCTAGCCACCATTATTATGCATTGTCCATGTGCAAAAAGAGCCTCTAATGATGGAAAACATTTGGAAGAATGAGAATGTTTGCATGAAACACATTACTCATCACTTGTCGATTCCAGAATAATCTACAGAATTTTTTTTCATGCAAATGTTTCAAGAAGACTTATATATGGTTGGAAGCTTCCGATCAAGGATAGGAAAACTAAAGGCAAAAGTGATAGACAACTTATCACAGGAGTCATGTTCAAGACACTTGCATACATTTGCATCTATTCGAAGAGAGTAGTGTTGGAGATCCTACTCAATCATATGACGAAGATTCCCCTGTGAGATTTTTAACATGACCCAATTCAAAGTATTTCCAACAATTGTCAAGGTGACCATAGTGCGTTATTTTAATTTGACTTTGGTTATTTCCAACAATTGACAAGGTGACCATAGTGCGTTATTTGAATTTGAATTTGCTTGTTTTGGAGCTTGATAAGACATCATTTTGGTTGCATTGGGGAAGAAGCTTATCTTAATTTGGGTTCAAAATACGTTGGGCATGCTCATGAATATGATAGAGTCTGTTGTTAATTTACACAACCTATTTGTAGGGATATAATTGTTCATGTTTCAGTTGCTAGGCATTGGCCTTAGCACCACAAGCAACCAAACAAGCGATGAAACCTAAATTGAACATAGAATTGCAGAGACATTATACCTACATTCCACATTGATTATCCATGTTGGGAGTACTATTTACACAATCAATTTTCCGCTAAAATACATGAAAAATAGCTTGCCTTTGATATGTAGTCTGCACCTTGGATTTTGGGCAATGGAATTTCCATACGTATAGTAGAGATTTGACCTAAGACCCAATTTATAAGGAAGAGGCCATATCTAAAGAAAAAGAGCTGAAAATTATTACTAAAACCAGATGGATAGTTGCCTCACAAATACAAATGCAAATGTTGCTGGTAGTTTTGAGGATGCTCGCAATTCTTTTTTATCTAGTGAAGGGTTCGTTGTTTCATCATTTAGAGTTCATGCGTCAGTGGTCACAAGCATATGGAATCATCCAAAGGAAAGTTGTATGATCACATCCTCTGTTGGTAGCATAGTTAGAGTCTGCAAGAATTGATGACTACTATTCTTTTTCTCTTTGCCCCTCTCTTGCCTTCTTGGTGGGAGAGGGTAGATATCACTATTAAGATCATGGACCCTGTCAGTGCTTTGCTACAGTTTGCAAATACAGACCAACCCATCCTAGGAGAGGTTTATGAGGGATGGTATTCCATGATTGAGTCTGTGAGGACCATTATTTTACAGAGTGAGTGCCCTAAGTATGAGACATCATCAGAGGCTTTCTTCACCACCATACAGGATATTCTTGTCAGCAGATGGGACAAGAATTGCACACCTTTGCATTGATTGGCTCACTCATTGAACCCAAAATACTACAGCCATGAGTGGTTGAATGGTGGACCTTCCTGCAAATTCCCTCCTCACATGGATGGTGAAATTTCACAGGGGAGGAAGTATGCTTTAAGGACGATTTTTCAGGATATAGCATCCCTTGATAAGGTGGAGGATGCCTTTGCAGATTTTTCTACTTGCACTAGTCGATTTGTGGGATATGATGTGATTAGAGGCAAGGGGACTAAGAAGCCCTATTCTTGATGGGAAAATCATGGGGCAACAAGCCCTCCTCTACAACAGGTAGCCATGAAGCTCCTCTCTCAAGTGACTTCATCCTCTTGTTGCAAGAGGAATTGGAGCACATATAGGAATTTGTATAGTGTCAAGAAGAGCAGACTTGAGCAGTAAGACAAAGATGTGGGATGTCTTTCCTAATGATATGGGTTTGGACAACAGTGTTGAGTTAGCATTGACCAACTTGGATCTTAATGAGCCAATGCTAGAGCCTGTCACTTTTGACGATGGTGAGAATCTTGAGGGGTCATCCTCCACACCAGCAGCTGCTGAGATGTCATTGGATACAAAGGAGGAGGATACAACAGAGGAGAGAAGTGGTGACCATGACAATGATGTTGCTTTTGATAATGATGATTGATGACCCATGAGCTACCTACTGCCTTGTACTTCTAGTTGTTTTGTATTTGCTATTTCTATTTACCATTGGCTCTCTGCTAGGGCCAAAACTCTCTTCTCTTAAGAGGAAACCCTTTAGTAAGTTTTTCTTATTAAAGCTTCTTATTGATCAATGCCAAACCCTAGACCCTTGACAAGAATATCCTCCAAGCACAAGTCAAGTCCTTCCTCTTTTCTATACTTTGTTCCCCGACACTTCATTTTCCAACACTTTTCCCTCCTTCCAACTGTTGTTATATCTTATTGCACTTTCTCTAGAATTGATCATGCCCTTTCCTTATGATGATCCCTTCCTTCTCTTCACCAACCAATGAACTTGCATGATTGTAATGAGAGGGTTGTTCTAACAGCAGAGAAAACCTCCTTCTCTTTGTATGTGTGATTGTAACGGGATTTAGAACAACTCTATTACCTTTGCTCTTCTTTCTTGCTTCTTTGCTTGAGTGGGAGGCCCTTTAGGCCTATTTTTTTTGCCCAAATAATGAATTTTATGTGACTGTGATAGAGGGCCACTATGACAACAAAGAAACCCTTTCCTTCGCACATGTGACTGTCTTTTAGCCCTAGAACAGACTTCCAAGGCTTTGGTATTTCTTCCCCCTTCTTTGTTGCACTTGGAGACCCTTTCTTCATCATTCTTCACCCTTTTCTCAGCTCCCTACCTTCACTGATTTCAGAGGTGATTGTTTGACGTTATGAGGGAATGGATAGCCTCTATATATAGAGGGTTGTCCCTCCTTTACGCAGACTATAAGACTTCATGTCGTCTTGACATATTTAGATCGGATTTATTCTTTGGTGGTGTCACATGCTTGGAGGAGACTTGTTGACTTTGTTTGGAGGTATTCTTCTTGACTCTCATACATAAACATACATGGTGTAACATGCCCTTAAGGTCTTCAAAATTTTCTTTTGACTATTTGACTCACCTATAACACTTTAACATGTGTTAGACCTATTTAAATGAGCAAGAAACTCATTGGCGTATATTATAAAAATAATATTTCCTTTCTTGAATAAATACAAATATCAAAAGTACATTTATGAAGAACGAACCTAGTTACATTTCCTTCAACACTCCCTCTTAACTAGGGAGGTATTCATACAACACTACAAGGTGTTTGTCTATGTTTCAATATTGAAGAATTCACATAAGAGAATCCGAATTGGTAATCCATCTGTTATAGCATCATAGTAACCAACATTGTTTCCACAACAAGGCCTTGACTTATAGCTCTATCTCTCAATAGATAAAAGCACAATGTTGGCAAGACCAATGACTTATAGACACCTTAGTCAGTGTCTCTCAAGGTACATACCCACCCGGGTGTTCACTGAGTATGACCTTCTAGGACTATTTGTATCTTGGGTTCCCAACCCTCAAATAATGTCAGTCCTCTTGCCTACTCTTGTATTGGATGCCCTACACATCCTCAAAGAGTATCGGATGCCAGATGATTACACAATCCTCCCATTCTTTCTTCCCAAGTGAAGACAAGAATGTTGCATCTATCTCTTCCTCTCAATTGAGGAAGTACTTGTCCAAGTTCCTTTCTAATTGAGAATTTGTTATAACTCCCTCTTAGCTAGGGACTTGTCCATTCATCAACAACTTCTTCTTTGTGGGTCTTCCAACTGCTTGATCTCCTTCCTTCCTTTGATGTCATGAAGTCTTTGGTCGAACTTCTTCTAGGTAGGGAACCATCCATCAACCACTTTCCTTCTTGGTTTTTCATGTCATTGCTTCCTTCGTGGAAAGCGGCCTTCTTGTCACATATCAGGTTCTCTTGTCATATGATTATTCCTTGTCATCTTGTCTATGCTTCAAACTATTCTTCACATGGATGTTTCTTTGTACTTGCTTATTTCCATTTTTTGATCTAGTAGCCCTTCATGACTTCATCCTGATATTGCTTCAACATTAAATGGTGTTGTTGTTGGATGGCTTCTTCATCATGACATCTTCATAGAGTAGAATCAATTATTTACACCTTTCATATCTCCAAGGCATTCATAGGTGTCAAGGGTCCTTTGATATTTTTCTTCCTTTGTCAAATTTGGCATGCCTTCTTTCGGGAGATGTCTTCAAAGTATCTTGTCAGATAGTGATTCTTTGTGATCATGGTGTTCTTCACATGCTTGATCTCTTTCTTCACTTTCTTCTTCTTGGATAGATTGGTCAACCACTTTATGCTCCTTGTGGGAGCACTTCTTCATTGCTTACTTCTAGTGATAGTCATCTTTTCTTCTTCACTTCTTAGTCAGCAATCATATACTCCTTGTGTGAGTATTTCCTTTTGTTGACCTTCATTGTATTGTGGTACATGCCTTCGAGCATGTCATTAGTGAAAGATATTCTTTCATACTTGATCATGTCATAGAACTATTCCTATGACTCAATAATCTACATATGATAACGTGACTAAACTTTGATGCATACATACCTCATATGAATTCTCCTTTGATCGTCTTAGTTGACCTTGGTGTGGCCCTTCTTTCTTTATCTTAGCATGCCTGCATATCATCCTTTTCTTGAATCCCTTGAATGGGATTCCCAATGAGACATCTGCTTTTGTTTATGAATATTCCTTTGAAGATTCCATCGTAGGATCTCGAATACCCTTACCCTGCAAATGTTTCTTTCGATTTGATGATGGAGGTCTTCTAAGATTCTTAATCATGACCAATTTTCCTTCATTGTGGATGAGGTCCTATTCCAGGGATGCTCCTTCTACATGAATATCTTGAGCTATATCTACCATGCTCCTATATTCTAGAAGATATTTCTAACCATGCATTTGTTCTATTATAAATGCTCCTTCTACATGAGTACATTGAACTCTATGTACATCATGCGTCTAGATCCTAGAAGATGTTTCTAGCCATGCAATTTTATTCTATTCCTACATGCTCCTATACTACTCACTTTGAAAGAAGAGTTTTAAGTAAGGAAGAAGACTTAGTCATAGTAGAGATCTGAAGGATCTTCCTTCTTTTGCTTCTTGTCTTCCTCTTTCATTTCTTGAGTCACATGAGTTTTTTCCCTTTTTCTTTTGTTGTTGTTGTCCTTCTTTAGTTTAGGACAATTCCTTTTGTAGTGTCCATATTCTTGGCATCCACAACATTTGATTTTGGACATATCTTTGTTGTTTGTTCTTCGTGGACCAAGTTTGCCAAATATTCCCTTTCTCTGGCCATGGTAGCAAATGCTCACACCTTTGATCCCACATTTTCCTTTGCTTTGAGTCTTGTTTCCTCTATCTTGCATAGAGACCACATTTCACTTAGAGTGGTGGCTTCCTTCTTGGCATATATGCTTGATGTGAAGTTGACCCAATCCTCAAGTAGAGCATTAGAGAATTTGTAGTATACCTAGGGGGTATAGTATGGGGCCCTCTATAACCCATACTATCCCCCCTAGGTATACTACAACATTGAGTACTATGATTTTCATTTCTATGTCAGACATGACTTCCCCTAGCTCTTGAAGTTAATCCCTCACCTCAAAGATCTTCATGAAGTAGGGAGTTATTCCTTCCTTTGATATCTTCATTTTGTACAATTAATTTCGTAGAGATATCACTCCTCTAGCTATGGTTACTGAGAATATCTCTACTAGTTTATCATAGATTTCTTTTGATGTTTCAAGTTTGGAGACATAAGGAATGAGAGAGTCTTTGATGGATTCTATTAGAATCCTTTGAGCTCTTGTCTCATCCTTATTATACTTGGCTAAGGCTTGAGTTTGTTCCTTAGTAGGAATAGTAACATTCCCTTTGATGTGTTCTAGGAGTTCATTCTCCTTAAGAAGTAAATCAATCCTCTTCTTCCATGCAAGAAAGTTATTGGTCCCTATCAATTTGTTGCTTTCCTTGCAAAAAGACATTGATGTATGTTTAGAAGGGGACATATACTTACTTGATAGATTTTTAGATATAGTGGAATTGCTTTCTCCTTGAAGACTTGATGGCTTGCCTTCCTTAGATCTTGATATTCATCAAGTTGCTTTCTCCAAGTGGACTTGCTTGATGATGAAATGTGTTTGATGACTTGTAGCTTGTTGTAGGTCCTTCTTCGATTTTCTCTTCTTGTAGGTGCATTTGTGTAAGGCTCTTCTTCTTACTTTCTAGTCTTCCTTAATGAATTATAAATGGTTGAACTTCTTTTCCTTGAAGTGATTGAGACTTCTTGGCTAGATGCTTCAACTTTTGTAGATGTCCTTCCTTGATGAGTGTTCTTGAGATGCCCTTTCCTTGATGTTTCACCTTACCTCTGATACCATGTTGAAGAATTAATGGAAAATTAAGTGTAGTGTGATTCTTCTTGACTTGATAATAATTTGTCGAGTCTTTTTACTTTTCTTGTTAGCTTAATCTTCTGCTTATTATTATTAATGCATGTGTGCATACTTCATCAAAGTGCTACCAAAAAAATAAGAAAAAGAACACAAGGTGTTGGCTCTCTGCCAGGGCCAAAACCTCTCTTCTCTTGACAGGAAAACCCTTTAGTGAGTTTCTCTTATTGAAGCTTCTTATTGATCAATGCCAAACCCTAGATCCTTGAAAAGAATATCCTCCAAGCACAAGTCAAGTCCTTCCTCTTTTCTGCACTTTGTTCCCTGGCACTTCCATCTTCTGGCACTTCGTCCTCCTTCCAACTGTTGTTATATCTTGTTGCACTTGCTTTAGAAGTGTAATATCCCTCCCTTTAATAATAAATAATAAAT